>JAMQGT020012781.1:0-157890 GCA_024447675.2 Pterophyllum scalare | reverse complement strand
TTATGTATTTCGTTCAGTTACGTATTGCTTGCTGCTGTTTCAATAGCTTTATCAGCAATTAAAAAAAAGAATAACTTAAGCAACCATCAGTTGAGTGTTGCATAAAATAGCATATTATGTATTATATTATATATTGACTCTAAGGGAATGCTGATGTTACTCTGAGGTGCAGGTGACCTGCAGTACAGTGATGGTGTAGCTGAATTTTAATGACCAATTTATTTACCTTGCAGCCCACAGAGGCTCCTCTTCCTTCCAAGCCACCTCGGAAGCGTCACCCAAGCTTTTGACCTCCAGGCTCTCCTGGCCCCCCGTAGAGGTACTGCCACCCCCAAACCCACTGAGTCCCCAGTGGCTGGGGCAACCCGTAACTCCCCCATGTCCTGGCTGGGACGACGGACATTAGCTGACCCAGTCATCACTACTAGCATGGCAGCGGCTATCCCAGGATGGGGCAGTGGCGGAAGTGGCGGGGGTGGAGGGGTGTTGATCCGAGGAGTGGAGGTCAGCAGCAAGGAGGTGGTGGATCACACAGGGTCACCGCGGCAGCATGTTCTGCTGGGCAGGACTGACAGGGAGACGGGGACGGACAGGGCAGGTTCAACTGCTCAGAGGTGGGTGTTTGTGTTCATTTTTAGATTTTTTTTTTAATTTTAAATATCTGCATTTTTTTCCCATGTATTGAACTTTTCTTGTGAGAAAATAAGAAAGAGGAAGTTTAAAATAGCTTGGAGCTCCAAAACAAGTCGAACATAATAAATTACACTGAGAACAGACTGAGATGAAAGAGAAAGTGATACATAGTTTTAAGGATAATTTAAGTACGACTGAAGCCTCTTTTACATTGATTTTATCAGTCAGGATGCAATTTTAGATATTTTTTCATTACTAGGCCTTTGATCTCAATCCATTGCTATCTTCTGTCTTACTTCCTCTCACCTCCCACTTGTCCACCTCCTCCCCTGTTTGTTTCTCCTTTGCAAATGTACTCATGCATCTTCCGTCTATCTGCCTCTTTCCTCCCTCTCCCATGCTTTACCCTGCAGTAAGCTGTACCTGCTCTGGTGTAGGATGCTGAGTTCAGAGAGGCAGTACGTGACTGTGCTAAAGGGGGTAGAAGAGACATACCTCCCCTTACTGGAGCTCTCAGACACTCCAGCTTCTATCAAAGGGAAGGCAGACTTGCTCTTTCCCAACTGGGCCAGCCTCACCACCTTTCACTCGCAGAACCTACTCCCTGCCATGGAGGGCGCTCTTGTGCAAAGCTTGTTGCAACAGGACTGCTTCGGCAAATTTGTAAGTTCAAAAATTCCAGGTGAAGGTGTTAAAGAGAGAATCATTTCCCATGTAGCCATCATCATAGCCTTCTTTTGTTTGTTTGCTTTTTCCTGCTCGGAGAGATCCAGGATCTAACTTTAAGGCCTTTTGTGACTGAAGTCAAATTATGTCCCTCTGTCTAATCCAGTTCAGGATCAGGGGCGGGAGACTGGAGTCTGCCCCAGCTGACCAGAAGTAAAAATGAATTCATGTCGCTGATCCTAAAAGGCTGGCAATACAATGTGCTCTGATGTAGTTAATATAACTTTTAGTCTTGATTTAGACAGACAACACCTTGACAAAAAGTTGATTTTATTTTAGTTCAGCTGTGGATTTAACAGCCTGTTAAAAATTCACAACATACCCGCAGGTTATGAAAATGACTTTTAGTTAACATTTACACATATCAGTTTTCTTGACCATTTTCATGAATGGTCAGATGGTGCGATTAAATGAATTACGGCAGAGAATGATCTCCTCTCTATAAAAGATGTTTCAGTGTATCCTATGCTTAAAGGACGCAAGGAAGGTAGCATTGAAGCACCTTTCCTTATTGTGCCTTCCGCTCAGATAGATACAAACCTGAAGTAATCCTAGTAATTCCTGGCAGGCAGTAGATGAGATTTTGCATTGAAATGACTTTTATATAAGCCTTTGACAGGTTGCTTCATATGCTGATGTATAAGAATGGGACAGATTAGTTAGAAGTATACATAATTTGCTTTGAAATGTGCTTTAAATCACTCAATGTGTGATTGATGAGCCAACTTTAACTCCCTCTGTGCGCTTTCATTTCTCTCTGCCACGTCCTTCTCGCCTGTCATCCAACAGCGGGACCAGTTTCTGCAGTATTCCCAGTACATTAGGACCAAACCAGATCTGGATTCTCCACCGGTCACACAAGCCGCTGACTTTTTTAAGGTGGGACTCATCGTGTCGTGTGTTGTCTAATTGGAAATCACTGACTGGTTTTGTTTCTGCAGAGATTTTTCCTGGGAAAGTTGCAGTCCTTTACTGAAGTTTAAGCAGTTTATTCCACTAAACATAATTTCAAAGAGAGAAACTGTACATTTACTAATGAGCCCTGATTCTAATATGAGTGTTAGGATCATAAATTTTTTATTTGGTTATTTTCTTTTTTTAGAAAATTTGTTACACAGTGTGAGAACATTATTATGAGTAATTTTTGAGCACATCACAGGCTCGAGCCAATTAAAGCTGCTTTATTTGTCAGTGGCGGCAATTATAAACGAGCTGTATACAGTAAAGTTAATTACAAGTTTAATGCACACTAGAAAAGCCAATTAAAGGCGGATTATAGAGAAAGTCATTTGAGCTCCCAAGCTACAATTAACAAAAACTAATACATCGACAGCATCGTGAGATCATTATGAGGACTTTATACAAGGAGATCAAAGTGCTTAAAACCTCCGAGGCGACGCTCAAGTCGAGCAGTTTCAAAAGGGAGCACTTCTAATGAGTCGCCACCGGGGGCAGCATGTGCTCAGGTCACATTGAGCAGTAGCTTTGAAGCAGCTTGATAACAGGGACTGTGGCTGCAGACTGGTTTATGGTTATCATGATGGCAAAAGACATTAAACTGGTGTTCAAGCTGAAGGATGATGGTGACTATTCTATGAACAGTGGTGATTATGGTTGTGGTTATGGCACAAGTAGGTCCTCCTTCATGGTTTCTGTGATCAGTGGATGAAAATCAAGTGGAAGAAACATGCTGAAGCATCAAATATCACTTGGAGCTGCTAAAACCACAGGCAGCTTAGCCTGATGTGGCAAGTTTGAGAGCTGATGTTATGCAAAGGCAAATTTCATGAAATGTGGTGGAAAAATTGAGCATGGGCAAAAGAAGAACCCATAGCTTTTTGATGTAGGTCCTGATGATTTCCTTTAAAAATGCGGGATAGGGCTTGTACCTTTGTAAGGGATGAGAATCAAAAACTGATTCCAATTGAGAACTGGTTACAACAATCCATCAGACCCTCGTGCTTCTAAATGTATCAGCTCAGATTTATTATGTTTTCTATCAGGTGCATATTGGAGATAATAAAATTCTAATAGTTGGTAAAAGTCTAGATAATAAAAGTGGCACTGGTGCTGAAAACTTGTGTGAGCTTTATTGTATTTTTTTCCAACCAAAAATTAGCTTGGGAAGCAATCAGGGAATTAATTAAGAGTTGGACTTAAAACCAGAATTAAAAAGTTGTGGAGATATCAAGAAAATTGTATCAATATCCATCTCTAGACCTTTGAAGGTGCCAAGCTCCCTGACTGTCATTATAGTTATGTAGAAGTATGCAAATCTTCACAAAATACATTTTTTAAAAAAAGCCTGTTGTGATGCATGGCGAGGCATCTGTTCTCCGAAAGACCATCCACAGTTTACACGAATTGCCACTCCTCCTACAGTATCGGGCACAATTTAATCAAACTTGCTCTCAGTGATCACCTAATGGGTCTTCACCCAAACTGTCCTTGAGCTTAGTGCCACATCTGTCCTTTTCCAGCCAAATCCCTGTGAATCATGATGGATTACAAGCTGGATGAGCTACTCTTTGTCATTGAAGTTTTATATATATATATATATATATATATATATATAAAATGTGCAGCCTAGGTAGAGTGGGCAGGAGGCAGGATGCATGACATCCATGTGTGATGTCTTGCAAGTTGTGTGCATGCATGAAAACACAACTTCTCGTTGTATTTTTGTGCAATTTTTATTGTGAGTTTACTGTAGTCTGTAATCATACTCAGGTAATAGTTGAACCACACGGCCCAACACTGAACACACCCTATAGTACATTTATATAATAAATTGCTGTGGGCACTTCCCTTATATGGAGGTTATTAGTTTGCTGAGCATGATGATGGGGAACACCAGCAGATTTTGTAACATTTACCTTTTTATTTTTCCTTCTCCCTCCTCACCCAGTCCAAACTTCCCCAAGCCTCCCCCCTCTCCCCTCTGGCCTTCCCTCACTGTCTTCAGGCTCCCATTCAGAGGCTGGAGCAGTACTGCGAGGCCCTAGAGGAGCTGGGAGGCATAAATCCCGCCTCTGACTCTGCCCTCTCCATCCTGAGACACGCCCAGCGGCACGGCGAGGACCTCAGGGCCAGTGACCTCATCGTCGGATGTCCGGTGAGAATGCGTGTCCCAGTTTGTGACTGTGCAACCGTCAAGTCCCACTTTCTTTTCTTAGAGGGAAAGAAACTAAAATCTTGTTGAGGAGGTCAGGCCAGAGGAAGTGATGGAAATGTTTTATCTTATTTATCTTTTACCTCATTTTGTACAATAAAGAAATGTATTCATTTTCCACATAAACACTAGAAACAGTTTGCATTAGCCATGTTTAAAAAGCACATTAAATGAATGATGGAGATACATAAATAGCAGCTCATTTGCATTTTCTTACTACTACAAGATGTTAAGAGGTTTGTTCATAAAAGGAAAAAAACTACAGTCTGCAGCATTTATTTATGGAAGGAAAAAGGATGTAAACTTGAGATGCTGATGGTTGAATCCGTCAGCATCGCTTTGGCTAAATGAAGATCTCCAGTTAGTTATATTTGGTGTTATGACTCTGCTCTGGGACCCTCTCATCCCTTCCATCTGTATGTGCAGCGATCATAAGTGTGGGAGCTTCAGCAGCAGCATATCTGGTGCAGAACAGCGTGTGCATCAGTTACAACAGACATGATGCTGATGAAGTCAAACGCAGCATGGTTGCAGCTTGCTGAGGCAGCAGCAACAAACATTGTGTTGTATATGGGATTTGTTAATATTAGGCAGCACAGCCTGACTATTTTTTTCTTCAGGTCAATATTAGATATTGGTATCGGTCCATAACAGCCAATAACATGTTATGAGTTTTGATCATGCATAGTTTGTCCACCAGAGGCAACTTTCCTTTTAGCAACACATACTTGGAACACCAACCAGCAGAGTCATGCAGAACATAAATAACTGCATATAACACATGCTCGGCAAATCTGTTTCGGATTAGCGTGTATGAAAGAAAAAAACTATCAGTTAGCCTTAAAAGTCCTGTATGGGTCGGGGTCTACTAGGCCTAGAAGGTTATTGGCTGAGCCATCAGCTGATGTGGTTTGGCGCTAAAATGGGCGCTTACCTTCTGGTCTTAATGCGGGCTGAGGCTGACTGTGCGACCACCCTGAACTATGACAATCTGAAGGTAAAACAGTAATTTTTCTTGCTTCTTCTGAGAGAGCACAAGTGGTGGAAAGTGGCAACATTAGGACAGTAAGTGAGAGGAAAGATCGTGTTCTCCCAGACCGACCACTGGGAATAAACATTTAGAAAAGCAACTCTAAGATTTATCAGGAAGTCAGAAAACACCAACATCCTCGTGCCCTACACCACTGGACTCTGACACAGCAGTATCATTTAGAGATAGTCGTGATAAATGCTTGACTCCCACACACACACACGCACACACACACACACACACCTCTCATCTTTCCCCCTTTTGAGCGAGGGGAAAGATTATGGCAGCACAAACACTCCCATTGAGCTACTTCAAAATTGCGCTGCAACAGCTCTCCAAGTAAAAGCGATTGTAAGTGCAGGTGTGTGTGTGTTTGGGTGGGTGTAGATGTGGGTGTTCATAAAGTGTGTGTGAAGTATCACTTCTATCATGACCCACTCATTTCTAGAGGTTTAAAAATAAGAATCTACTGTATGTCAGCGGCTGCTTGTAAAATTTCCGACCTTTTAAATTTATTGTTCCTGTGGTTACAGCTGAGAAATCGTTTACTTGTTGCCTTGTTTGCTGCTCTTTTGTGTTTTTGCACATGTAGTGTTGAGAATTATGTAATTTTTTTTCCTTTTGACAATTATGAGCGTCTGTGTGCCTTTTGCTTCTAACAGCATCTCAAAGTCGCAACCCTGTAATTGACATGAACAATAAAGTCACTTTTTTTTTTTTCAAAAGATGTGATTCAGCTGGCCAATTAGAGTAAAGAGCCAACAGAAAGAAGCATCCATGTGAAGAATATGTCACCATGCAAGGCACAGTAATAATAATGCTCCTTTGTCCCTTTCTGTTGAATAGAGAATAAAGCTTCTCAGTCTTTGTAGTCAAAATGTCTTGCAACTCCAAACAGAAAATTAGAGTAGGTGCAGGAGGGAGGGTTTCAGACTTTGTAATGTGAGGACCGTTTAATTTGTAACTCTTCGTTTTTGTGCTATCAACCGTGCGTTTCTCCTTTCAGCAAGCGAAAAAAAAAAAATCTGAAAAGAAAAAAGGTCTGAGAATATTTCACTTGTTACTGTTGCTCAAAAAGCGTATTGTTTTATGGACTCTGAGATCTCGTGATCTTTATTTTTTTAGCCATCTGTTTTGATAAAATGAATGAACCAACTGAGAAAGGACTGGAAGCTGCCAAAGAAAAGAGGATTTTAAAGTTAAGGTCTAAATTTCCTCTTGAGATAAAAATTAAGATGGCATCTTTTGCCAAAGGTTGGTCCTGGGCCAAAGGCCAAGATAGGTGTGTCCTAATGTGTTTGTTTGTGTTGATTTCAGATCCATGTGACGGAGCGTGGCGAGCTGGTGCGGCAGGGGGAGTTGACGGTGTGCGGTGGAACTCGGAGGAAGCGAGCGGGCGTGAGGAACATCTTCCTTTATCAGCACGTCGTAATCTTCACCAAACAGAAGAGTCCCAGCCCGGGACGCACCGCCTACAGTTACAAACACAGCATCAAGGTGCACAGCTGACACACACACACACACAAAACTGCTCTCTTTCAGTTTTTTTTTTTCACCATCTCAAAGCGCTTTGTGTTTGCAGAGTTATCTGTAAAATCTGTTTTCTGTATTGATTCAGTTGAAAGCCAAGTAAATTTGAGGCACTTACACTTCCAAAGTTTTTGGGCTCTACTCCCCCCCCCCTTTCCACTACAGAGCATTTTTAGCATTTTCACACTTGTATCACAACTCCACACTTTCGAGACATCATGTGATTGACATCCATGTGCAAACACAAATGACAGATGCAGACTGATTGGGCGTAGAACTTTCTTTAGCCTGTTAAATTCCTTATGCAAAGCCTGTGAGATATCCAGATGTGCTCGTGTGAAAATTGAATTCTCTGGTGAATTCATGTGTCCTGCCTTCAACCTCACATAAGCCAAATGTAGCATTTCCAGCAGTGGGAATGTGTCTGAAGCGGACTACCTGCTGATCATTCTTAGGCTTAGGTCTCTTGTTGGTTTTTACGCTTCTTCATTCAGACCAGTGAGATGGGTCTGACTCAGAGTGTCGGTGAAGAGGGAGTGAAGTTCGAGGTGTGGGTCCGACAGGCTCCGAGGACCAGAGACTGCATCACCCTGCAAGCACGTGACAGGGAAGACCGAGAGGCCTGGGCTCATGACATTGCCCATCTGCTGTGGACGCATGCCATCAACAACACAGGTACAAATGACCTTAACTGCTCAGCATCAACTCAGTATTCCTTAACTTAATATCCACATAAAACTTTTTGGAGTTTGGAGCTCCATTTGTTCAAACAATAAAGGGAAATTGTGCTAATTTTCACTTTAATTTGAATCTTTGGCAAGAACGGTCCACACTTGAGTTGCATAGTGTATAGTGTAGTCTCAAATATACATTTATCACAATTACATGTTTCAGATCATCAAACTAATATTTATTTTAATGTTAGACAAAGATAACCTAAATCAATACAAAATACAGTTTTTAAATGATAATTTAATTTCTTAAGGGGAAAAAGCTATCCAGTTCTACCTGGCCCTGTATGAAAAAGTAATCACCCCCTTGTTAAATCATGAATTTACTGTGATTACCACATTTTTTGGCAAGCTGAGTTCCATTTCACGAGCCACACCCAGGCCTGATTACTGCCAGACCTGTTGGATCAAGACATTACTTACATAGCAGCTGTCTGACAAAGTGAAGCAGGCTAAAAGATCTCGAAAAGCAACACATCGTGCCACAATCTAAAGAAACAGCTGATAAAGTCAGTGGCATCTATCAGTCTGGAAAGGGTTACAAAGTCATTTCTAAGGCTTTGGGACTCCAGTGATCCACAGTGAGAGCCGTTATCCACACATGGCGAAAACTTGGAACAGCGGTGAACCTTCCCAGGAGAGGCTGACCTACCAAAACCACTCCAAGAGCACACTGACGACTCATCCAGAACAACATCTACCATCTAGAACACCATCGGGAGTAATTAGAGCGGAGACTGTGAGTCAGGCCTCACAAATGTGCTTCAGGAAGAATGGTCAAAATTCCCATAAACACACACCTAAACCTTGTGGACATCCTTCCCAGAATAGTTGAAGCTTTTACAGCTGCAAAAGGTTGGCTGACATCATATTAAACCTTATGGATTAAGAATGGGATGCCACTCAGGTTCATATGTGTGTGAAGAAAGACGAGCGAATACTTTTGGCAATATAGTGTATCTGAAGGGAGGAGTTTTCATAGAGAACATGTAAAAATATCCCCACCGGCCCAGTTTGTTCCTTGATTTTCCAAAAAACAGGGACGTTTCGGCTGTTATGCGTCTCTCTTTACCCATCAAGCCTTGCATCTCAGCATTACTTCCTGCCATCGGCTTAGATTACAGTTCCACCCTGAATAAGTTGCTCTACATCTTCCTTAAAGAAAGGACTGGTACACTTTTAGGTGTGGTTACCTGCTGTGGCATTGTTTTCATAAACACAATATTCTGAGCTGCACCTATTTAATGCTGTAAAATAAAACTGATGATATTTCATAAATTTGCTTTAGATGAGGTAAATATTAAATTACTTTTCCGCCTTTGCCCTCCCAGAGTTGTGCTTGAAGGAGTCCCTCTGTATGGGAGTTTCCAGTAAGCTTCTGCTGGATGCAACAGGAACTCCAGTCTCAGAGCTGGACTCCATCTACAGTCTCACTGACAGAAGTAAGTTTATGTGATGTATTTTGATTTCCTAAGACAATTCTGTTCTTTGTTGTGAAACTGAACTTATCTACAGCAGGATCTCTAACATTAAAAATTGAACATGTGATCTAGCAGAGGATGTTCTGTATGAGTTGGGTGCAAGGCGTAGTGTCACATCTCACCTCACAGATAAAGAAAGATGAAACCATTTTTCAGTGCAAACCGTGTCCTCAAGAATTCGCCCAGTTTTATGCGACCGCATTGGATTACTGGATTGTTTGAATTTGCTTTCTGAGCTTTAAGTGATGTGGCCCTGAGATTACACATAGGAAAGAAAACGGGTCCTGGGTGTATCTCCCCATGTGACAAGGTAATAATATGGTACACTTTTTTTTTTTCTTCCAATCTTGCGCCCCTGGGCTTCTCTATGAATTTTTGATATTTGTCTCACACTGAGAAATTTTGAAGAGCAGTGACATGCCTGCAGAGAATATATGGCACAGTCAAAAAGCTCAGCTGTGGAAACACATTTTCCTTCTGCTATGATCAAATCCCATCACAACCTTCACTGCTGTGTCTGCCTTAAACTGTTTTCAACAACAACAAAAAAAAAAACACGCAACAGTGACACAAACTGTCTTTCTTACATAAACAAAATGTGCAGCCTAGCGCTTACAGAGGTGGATTATTGAAATGGTTACGGCAGATTCATATGGTCTCTCTTGTATTCGTCCTGATTATGTATTGAGCTGGGCAAAAATCCAGTTCATTATGCCACTGAGGCCTAGGAACAGCAAAAATGTGAAGGTGCTCAATTATAAGCAAAAGTCCCAGATTCATTTTTCTTTCTTAGAAGTGATGAGTTCATCTCTAAGCAACATTTTAATATTGTAATTTTTTTTGTTTTCTACTACTCAATATGAAAGAAGTTGCTCAACTTTTTGAGGCCAAGGATCCCTTACCGGGAAGAAAAATTTCCAAGGAAAAAATTTGTGTCAAACAGGCTGGTCTATTTCAGAAAATGCTGATCTGCTGGGATTTTCCCATACAAGCATCACCAGGGTTTACAGAGAGTGGTCCAAAAAAGAAAAAATATCCAGTGAGCAGCAGGTCTCTGGGTGAAAATACCTTGTTGATGTCAGAGGTCAGAGGAGAATGGCCAGCCTGCTTTGAGCTGATAGGAAGGTAACAGTAACTCAAAGAACCACTTGTTACAACCAAGGTAGGCAGAAGAGCAACTCTGAATGCACAAAATGTGGAACCTTGAAGCAGATGGGCTACAGCAATAGAAGACCACATCAGGAGCCAAGAAAGAAACAAGAGGCTACAATTTGCACAAACTCAACAAAAATGGAAAACAGAAGACTGGAAAAATGTTCTGGTCTGATGAGTCTTGATTTCTGCGGCAATATTCACATGGCAGGGTCAGAATTTGGCATAAATAACATGGATCTGTGCTGCCTTGTATCAACAGTTCAAGCGATGGTGGTGTAATGGTGTGGGCGATATTTTCTTGACACACTTTGGGCCCCTTATTACTAAGTGAGCATTTTTTTAAACACCACAACTTACCTGAGGATTGTTGCTGACCTTGTTCACCCCTTTATGACCACACTGTACACATCTTCTGATGGCTGCTTCCAGCAGGATTAAGCACCATGTCACAAAGCTCGAATCATCTCAAACTGCTTTCTTAAACATGACAATGAGTTCTCTGTGCTCAAATGGCCTCCACAGTCACCAGATCTCAATCCAATAGACCAGTAGAGATGTGGTGCAACAGGAGGTTCTCATCATGGATGTGCAGCCAGCAATTCTGCAGCAACTGTGTGGTGCTATTGTGTCAGTGTGGACCAAGATGAGGAATGTTTCCAGCACCTTGTTGAATTAAGGCAGTTCTGAAGGCAAAAAGGGGCACAATGTTCAATTATCAAACATTCAGTTTAGAGAATTCTAAGTGCATGAAGGACAAACACTTAGAGACAATGGATGCATAGAGTGTAATTAGCAACAGACTCATAGCACGCTGCTGAATGCACATCACAAGCTGAATGCTACTAAATTATTTTTCATTCCAAACTGGATTTTTGTGGCCACACAAACCTACGTATAAAACGTTCAAATCATGACACATAATCTAAAGCGCAATCCTTCAGATTCCAGGCCCGTTAGTGTCTCCAAGAGCTGCTGTTGTCTCAGAGCCAAAGTGATTTCCCATTCATGGCCCAGTGTAATGCACATACTGCTCACCAGGTGTCTCATTGAGTACAGCAGTTCAGGATTTCAATGCATGAATTGTCCTCTGGGACAGAACACAGTGTTAGAAATTCATTGAACAGGATGGGGAAAATGCCATCTCACTCTGACTCCTCTCTCTTTGTTTCTCACATACATGCTCCTCATCTATTTTTAGTTTCAGGAAAGCATTATAACACAGATTTTAAAGCCATAAACATGCATGGGGTTAATGGCAAATACTCCATGCATGTATATTTTGTTTAAATGCAGGAATTTTATTATTATTTGTACTACAACTAGCAAATTTGCTTTCTTTAACTGTGTCTGGCATATATCTCTGTCACACACCCGTGCTCTCTCTTTCTGTTCCTTTCAGTCCACAGTAGTTGTTCAGACTCCTCTTCTGTTGGGAGTCAGAAGGAGGGGGCTCTCCAGCATCTGGGAGGGACCCCAGGAGAAGCTCTGGATCAACAAGCTGCTCGCAGGTGGGCTAAAAGCATACATGTGTAAGGTGCCCAAAAGATAACATGTTGTCCCCAAGGTGAATGAAAGCGGTTCTTGTTTGCAGAAATTACTCAACACTTCACCAGTGTTTTAATATAGATGTGAAGTGAGAAATGTGGTCTTCTTTTCACAGGAAACGCAAGCTTCTTTTTTCACTGTCAGAAGGTTTTCTAGAACCTTTTTAGGAATGGGAGCTTTGCAGCAAAAAGTCCCTTTCTGACAGCTCAGGCTTTAGTTTGCAGTGCTAAATATGGTTAAAGGCAACCCTTTAAACTCCTACAAACATGACTTTGTCATTAGTAACAAGATGTTAGCCATAAACACCCACATGGTTCTATTTCTCTTTTGCATATTTCCTTTAATCTGTGGACTACTGCTGGCTGAAGACATACAAATTACCCCAGCGCAAAGATTTTTATTTCCAAGTATTTTTATTTTAAATTCTTTTACAGGCAGTACAGAGGTGTAGAGGGAATGATGTGCAGTGAGAGACTGAATTTAAAAGATGAACATGGCCTGGTCTGCATTCTCTCTAATCGTAAGCAGGGACGACTCCTGGTTTTAAAAATAACTCTGGCTGTATGACTATAGAAACATGAGAAAATGACCCTACTTGTCATTTGTTTTATGAACTCAGCCACCATTCTGCTGATGAGTTTGTGGTCTAAATGGCTTATTTATCTTATTAAATCATGATGTTCATCATGAGTTATAAATTCAAGTAAAATAGATGATAAGCCAGGGTATGACTACTTGTGACTGACAAGTCACTACAGTATGATTGTGCAGTGTCCCTGGGATCCGTCTCTTGCTTGTGACATGTGGTTTCAAAAGAAAAAACAAGATGATGATGATGTTTTACTAAAGGCTTTAAAACCATAGTCTATAAAAAAGCATATATATATATATATATATATATATATATATATATTATAGCCTGAGCATGCACCAAAGCAGCTGCACTCCACCTGGAGATAGTAAAATCATATGATCAGTGTCTTAGACCTCAGATGCCTGAATCTTCATCTGTGGTTCTATACATTTCCATCCTGAAGAGTTCATAAATGTGCAAAAGTCTTGAGCCACCCCATATTTCTTTATATTTTGCTTCCAAGGAGTCAGACTTTCTTTTTAAAAGTGATTTTGAGCAATAGTTCTCCAGGCTTTCTGCTGGTCTTTCAGTCCAGTCCTCATACCTGACCATTTACAGAGGAATGTGTTGATTGATTTATTTATTAATTTTGGTAAGCCGTTTAACACTGACCCATGAATTATTCAAGCATTAAAGGAACCCAACTCAAGGGCTGAACCAGTGTTGTGTCTACACATAACAGACAACTTAGCAAAGAACCCATTTTAAATAGTATCTTTAGGCGCTTTGTTACTAGCAGTCTGTCACAAAAACGCATAATTTCTTCCCATTTCTTTAGATGAATCTATGAAAAATACAGAATATAACACATTCTGACAGGCATAAAATTGTATTTTTGCACCAACAATGTGATTTCCAAAGAGCTATTTGCTGCAAACTTGGCATATGAGGAAACTGGGCAAAAGTAGAGGTCAAAAGAAGAAGAAGGCTTAAAAAACTTTCTCCAGCTGATGAAAAGTATCTGAAAGTCATGACCTTAAGAAACAGGAGAAACTCCAGGAAAGACCTGACAGATCAGGGGTGGGCAAACTACGGCGCATGGGCAATACCCAGCCCGATGGTCTTTTTAATCCGGCCCACAAAAGTCCATCCATCCATTCACTTCTGCTTATCCTGTTCAGGGTTGCGGGGGGGGGCTGGAGCCTATCCCAGCTAATATAGGGCGAATTGCCCAACTCAAATCATATCATAATTATGACTGATGTCGAGGATTCTGAGATGTTTGATATGTATGCATCTGGTGCTGGCCCAGCCCGTCTGTCAAATTTCAAAAAGTCAATGTGGCCCCAGAGCCAAAAAAGTTTGCCCACCCCTGTGATAGATACATCTACTGTTCACTGAACGTCATCAGAAATGGTCTCAGTGGAAGGGTGGCTGTCAGGAAGCCGTTCTTAAGGCAGGGAAACAGGAAGAAAAGGCTGAGGTATGCCACATTACGCAAGAACTGGACTGAAAATCAGTGGCAACAGGTCTGATGGCGTGATGTTTTAAATTTTTGGTACAATCATTGTCAGCCTGTACAGAAGAGGTTAGGAGTCTACAGTCATCTGTAAAACACGGTGGAGGCTCTGTCATTGTTTGGGCTGCATTTCAGCCAGTGATCTTGGAGATCTTGTCAAAATTCATGGAATTATGAATCAGACTTTCACTCACCATGCAATACCATCTGGAAAACATCTGATTGGCAACAGCTTTGTTTTCCTGCATAACAATGTTCCAAACACGCTGTCAATGCAGTAAAAGCACGCCTGGCTAGAAAAACACACAGTGGAACACTGATTGGCCTTCCCAGAGCCTGGACCTCAACATTATTGAAGCAGTGTGAGATCATTTATACGGAGAACAGAACAAAAGGCAGCCAACATCCAAAGAAGAGCTTTGAATGTCCTTCAAGAAGCCTGGAGAACTAATCCTGAAGACTGCTTAGAGAAATGACAAGAAAGCTGCCTCAGCGAATTCAGGCTGTGCTGAAGATAAAGGTGGTCACACCAAATATTAACTTTCAAGCTCGTTAGAATTGTACAATCTCTGTTTTTGCCTTATATGCTGTACTGTACTTGCAGAATACACTTTTGCACAGTACTGTTTGTATTTTGGATGAAACTTTGTATGTAACAGTGGGGATACTGTGAACAAAAGTAACACAGTTACGCTGAGCTGATTTGTATTAACAAAGGCATCCTTTCAACAGTAAAAGCATTTCTATATGTTTGTAAAGTGAAAATACTGTGCATGCATATAGCTGTAAGCAAACAGCAATACCTGCCTGCCATCACCATGGTAGAGTTCAAATGAATTTGCTCAGTGTGCACACACACACATACACACAGGCGCGCACACACACATTTTCACAATCTCCTTATCTAGCAAACAGAATATGACAGATTAGCAAACAGACATCGCTGGGAACAGATTGACAGACAGACGGACACACGCAGCCCAAACAGATAGGGCAAACACGCAGACAGCGATATGCACATATTCAACAACAGAGGGAGGATTTGCCGCTTGTGCACGAGTGCGTGCACATTTTAGTGTGTACGAACGCTTAAGCGCAGAATGTAAAAATGTGACTGTTTCTTCCTCCTCAGAGTCAGTCTCCCTCTACAGCTGTGTGACTGTCATCTCAATAAGAGTAAGTTCACTCTGTTTATCACGTTTCTTTCATGTTTTTTCTCACTCTGCTGGTGCCCTCTTTACATCTGCTGCTCATGTCGCCGCATCCCCACGTTGCTCACTTTTTACTCATTCTTTATTCTGAGGATTTAAACATGGATTTGTGTCATTCTTAATATTTTCTGTTCTTTTCGTTTCTTCTTCTCTTTCTGGCCCTTCAATCAGAAACTGGACCTTGGACTTTTTTGAATCTTTTAAACATCTCTGTTTCACCTCTGGGCGAACCAAACTGGACTTTGAGGAGGATGAAGACAAAGAGGGACCCCCTCCTTGGCCACCCACCCTTTTGAACTTCTCCCACATGCTTTCTCCCCTTCCCCGTTTCCCTGTTCATCGCTTTAAAATAAATAAAATGCCAGCAGATTAAGCGGAGCAGCACAGCACTGCTTTTCTCCATTTTAAAACCTCCCAGCTCTGATATGACCCCCCACCAAAGAAAATCTGCATCCAAAAAGGATCAAAACTGTCCTGTTTAAATCATGACAAGCACCAGCGGGGCTCTCTGCGCGCCGCCATTTTGGATCTGCCAGTCTCAGTTGCTGGCAGAGTCATTGACACCAAAGGCACTTCAGCCACACAGTGCGGCCATTGTCTGCCCCACGGCTCCCCACTAGGCCAAACCACTTGGTCTGAACCACTGACTGCCTAGGCTGGCTGACTGTACGCATCACATGCTCCAGCATCTGATAATAAACAGGAAGTAATATGCAGGGCGTAAATCCACTGTTGGATTGCAGATTTAGAATGTATTATGTTCTTTATCATTTTCATAACGCAGAATGGAGTACTGTACGCTTTTTTTTTTTCTCCCCTGCCTGTGTAAAAATGCGCAGCATAGCCTAGGTGCGATTGCATCTATGTAAATTAAGCAAGGGTGGTGCAAGCATACACACACGCTCACATTCACACACACAATGTCCCTCAACACATGCAGTCACTCTTATTGTTATAAGACAGTGGAGCACTGTTCACATTCTCATGCCCGCACACTCGCTGTGACCAGCTTAGAGCCTGGTACAGTGGCTACATCAACGACAGGCGAGGTTACATATGAAACACATGCTGTAAGCTTTGCCTTGATGAAGAACAGGAAGGATTTACAGCATCATATATGACTGCTATAGTGTTTTTTTAAGCTAACATGTTTTTATTAACAGTGACCACGATTTAAAGGCAAAATGGTATTTAGCCATCTTTACAGTGTAACTTATATTAGCAACATTTTGGTGCCTTAAAATGTTCTCCACTGTACTGAAGAGCATTTTTACATACAATGCCATATTCTTAATGCCAAAGGTATAAAATGGGTGACTGTGCAATGATGATTTCTGTAGATTTAGCATAGGCCTTCCTCGTTGAAATGCTGTCTCCATAAAATGGAGAAAGTTGGGTCTGTTCATTGGTCTGCTTTGTGGTTTTACTGCTTTTGTTCTTGTGGCCAGAAGATACGAACTACACCTAATTCTTTTAAAAGAAGTAATTTAATCTAATTTTTCCAAGAATATCTCAAAACTATTATTTTTGGTTTTTTTCTATGTTCAAGATTAGAGTTTGGAAAATCTTGCTAAAATTGGGATTCCTTGGGAGTGTATTTATGTTCCCAGGGTCCTATGTTTGGCAATTCTATATTCTTTTAACACATGTCAGTCCTCCTGTTCTTTTTGGGCTTAACCCACATCATGTTAAGTACATTTGGGATCCCATTATGTGCTGGGAAGCTGATGAACAAAGAGCTCTGGGAACATAGTATGACCCTGTTTTCTTTATCCTGAATTTTAAAGGCATATTGTCTACAGTAAGACTGGAAATGGGAGAAAATCTAGACTCAGTGTGCCTAAAAACACTGACAGCACAGCTAAGCTTTATTTTGTACGTGCTCATGAATTCATGCAGGAATTTCCTAAACTGGGAAGTCAAAATAGACATGCTGTTTTCTTGCTAAGGGAATTCAAATATGTTCCAATATAATGCCAGCAACAAAAACAATGCTTTTCCTGACCTTTTATAAGGGTTACTGCTAATAAGTAACTTTTCTATCTAATTTGGGTCTCTATGTGGGCAGCAAGATGTTAGTTGATAGGGGGCAAAAATGCAAGTTATGAAACTGCACCATTAATCAAACTGTTCCTACCATCAACCAAATATTTTCCTTTATCTGCCTTTTTTTTTTTTTTTTGCTGTTAGCTCAGTAACAGCTAAAATACAATTTTAAGCCATCTTAGTACCGAGATAGCACTGTTAAAGTTAATTTGTTGCTGGCCTTACTAGTTGTGCATTTTGAGAATTCACCAGCTGGTTGAAAGTGTTCTTTTCTGTACAGCAGAAGTGCAGTTGGGTGATTAGCTTAACTTAGCATAAAGATTGTAAATAAAGGGAAATAACTAGCATAGCTTTGTCTGCAGGTGCAACTATTGCTAAAGGTGGACCTCAGACGTTAGATGCTTTGATAAAACAAAGGAACAAGTAATATTGCGCTAATAAGGTGGCTTACTGTTTCCTTTTGCTTTCGGTCTTTGGGCTAAGGTCAGCTACCTGCTGCTAGTTGTAGCTTTGTATTCAATAGGGATGTTCATGGTGACTAATTTACTAGTTGTTTAAACAAAATACTTTGTGTTTATTCTAGGAGCTATTTGAAACCACTAATCATGTCCAACATTAATCAGATCATGTTTTAAATGTCTCTTAAATGAGTGGCAAGTTACTCTGTGTATAAAGTTGCAAAAAACCCAGTGTCAGATTAGTTTACAGAGTCTGGCTATTTCCTGCAGTGCTAGCAGCAGTAGCCTTGGTTTCTTCCAGGCTGGCATCCACACCCTGGTGTCCGAATATGGATAAACCTGGCTTCAGTCGCTTGGTTATACAGTGCTTGACAAATGCATTAAACCACCTGTCAGAAAAACAGATACTTTAGAAATCTGTCAAAAATTTGTTTAAAAGTAGATAATGTATTGTTATTTAGGAGGCAAATAACAAACTGAAATCACATTTTTATACCCAAATTTGAGTCGGCACAGTGGACTTTGAGGAGTCAGAAATGAATCAAGCATAACATTCAACCACCACTAAATTAAATTTTCCTTTCAGAAATGCAAGTAAATGACTATAATTTAGCATCTTAATTAAAAACAAAGTGTTATTCTATTTTTTCTGCTTTTTCTGTAAAACAGTAAATTTTAAAATTCATGTATAACAACAATAAAAAAAATGTAATTTTGATTACTGGCGGATTAACCATTAGGGCAGCTGTGGCATAAACCTTGCATTACGTGGTATTTATTTTTATTTCTTTCGTCTTCTTTTTTTAACAGAAGAGCATTGTAGAACTATGGTTTTACTTTTCAACTACAACTTTCCAACTTCACAGAAGTTGTGCATAGAGGGACACAGCCGTCCGTCAGAGCTGTAGTCCCAGGTAGTGGCCAACTGCGTTGTAACATCTTTGAACCAGTAACTACCGTTGAACATTTATAAAATGAGAATAATACCTTTAACAAACTAGTATTTCTGGCGCAGCAACATCTAGTCAACTAGTTTTGCAGATCCCTGATATTTAACATGTTAATCGTCTTATCTAATTTGCAGCATTAGGTTTCTTCTCTACAATCCCACATTTTTCCTTTAAGATATCAAACCACAAAACTAACAGAACAAGAGATAAAACTAACTTCCACTTCCTGTACTGCTGTGTGGTGACTTGTTGCTAGAGGGCCCATGAACAGAAATGCTGTCACAGGGCTGACTTCTGTTCTCACTCTCTGAACGTGAATTGAATTATACGGACACATCCAAAAAGATCTACAAGATATGCAGAACTCAACATTTTATCTTATGATGCGGCCCCAAAAGGTCTCAGGATTTCACAGTGTTGTTCATATTTTGTGGCAGCAAGTATGCAGGGCAGTAAAACCAATAAGCATGCATTCAGTGGTTTGATTGGTTAGCATGTGCATCAGACAATATTGTGCTTAAGGTACAATATGAAACCGGCAACAGCGGGAGGTCAAGCTCATGTCTGCAGACAGCAGCAGCAGCAGCGGTTTGTCGCTGTTATCAGATTTAGCACGTTTCATATCTGCATCCAAATTCAAAAATTGCAAATGGCTATTGAGCTGTTTCTGAATCAATATGTAATTTGTTGGCTCGGAGAAGTCTGTACACTTCATAGCCTTTAGCTGTTTGGTACATTGCATTATATTGGAAGCAATGTAATGAACACCATCTTTCATTCCTACTGCAGCATAAATTGTCACATGCAGAATCTCTCACTTTTGTATGTCATTTGGAAGCAGTATTATTGTATAGAAACTTTTCTCTTTTTCTTTTTGTATGGAACACTTTGCCTGATGTTTACATTTTTGGAAGCAATGTGGAATGTTTGACGTGCATGTTATGCTTACTTGAGTTGTTTTTTGTTTTTTCTTTTACTTTACTGTGTTGAAATAAAACTGGATTAAAGTTCCAAGCCTCACAGAAAGGGTTTGAGGAGCAGGGTGGGTGGTTGTGCTTGAACCCTGTTGCAGGTCTAACCTCAAAATGAGGCCTGAAACCTTGTAACCCCAAACTTGCTGTAATGAGTGTGGGGTCTCCTCTGAAAGCCAGCTGTGCTGCTGCCTCACAGAACCCAGAATGATTAGATAACTACAGTGCAGCGCCATATCAAATAGTTCCAGGGATCAAATTCTCTAAAGGAGGCAGGACAGTTTGAGAGCATGAGTGTGTGTCCATCTGTGCATGTGAGGGACATAGAGGGAGGAATGAGCGATAAAGGCTGGGTAAAGAAGAAGGAGGGGGGTGGGAGCGACAGGAAGGGGCAGAACTGAGAGAGAGAGAAAGGGATCGACAGAGGAGAAGGACAGGAGACAGTAGGTGGGAATGATGGGAAATGAGCGAGGGCGAAGGGGCAGACAGACAGAGAGGCACAGTCAAGGGGAGAGCAGGAGCACGAGTGTGGAAAGCAGGCAGGGGGAAAAAAGAGGAAGAATAGAGAGGGGGGCTTATAGAAAGAGGGAGACACAAAGTAGAGTTAGAACTTTTTTTTCTCCTAATGTAGAGAACTAAGAGTGAGGGCCGAGAGAGCTGCAGCAAGGATGAAGGAGAGAGAGTGAGCGGGGTAAAAGGGGGGATGTTGACAAAGCAGCGAGACTGTGGCGAACAAAGAGAACGTGAAGAGAATGAGTCGGGGGAAACATCAAAGGGATTTTTCAGGCCCGGTTACCGGGACAACAGACATTTGCATGCGATTAGCTTTTTACATCATATTAAGAAGGGTTAGGGTGAGGGAGGGAGGAGGGGAGAGGGTGATGGAGGGTGGGGGGGACTATAGATCATACACACACACACACTCACACTGTATGAGATAGTGTGAGGGGAAAAAGAAAGGGGGGAAAAAAAAGGACGTTGGTCATCTCACGCGGATAAACTGACTTATAGGCAGCCAGCCAAGCGTTTCTTTTGTAAATGAGAGTGCATGTTGGGGGGAGATACAGTAATATGCCAGCGCAGACATTTTGGCAAAGGGAGGTCAGAGCAAGCAGTTTGTGTGTGTGATTTTATATATATATATATATATATATATATATATATATATATATAAGTAGAAGTTTGACACTGGTGATTTAAAGCACTGAGGAGGAAACTTTAAAACAAAAACCTGAGGACTGATTGAGGTTTAATGGCCTATTTTATTGTTAGGTTGTTGCATGAAATTCCACCATTCCCCCTCCACACACACACACACACACACACACACTGTTCTTCAACCTGTGTAAAAACTGACAAAACGTCACAGTAACGAACATGACAACATGTTGCTTTTGTCCAGATGGGGGAAAAAAAGCACAAATCTTCAGTTTTTCCGGTTTTCCTGAAGGATGAAGTGTTTTTAAACGCGTGTGCCTATTTCAGAAGTTAAGCAACACATCTCAAAACCCACCAGATGAGGAGGGGAAAAAAAAGAGCGTGCTCGTGAAAAGGTGACATTTAGGATGTAAGGGGTCTTCATAGTGCAGCGACAGTAAGTAAAAATTACAGAAATATTTGTTAAAATGAACACAAAATGTCTTAAAATCACCACCTAAACGTGTTGGCTTTTGTGCATTATATTTACACACACTGTCTAGACACAGGTACGCAGTAAACTGTCTATAAACACGTGGGTATCATCATATATTTGTCAGAAAACACTTTGTTTGCACACATACGCTGCATACATCACTCTGCCAAAAAAAGAAAAAAAACACACCTCACACAACCTTCCCTGCAATCATAAAAGCCATTAAACATGTTTCTATGGGCACACACCCTCCGGCATTTTACACATGTAATATTATCCCACCATATCTCTCCTCCACCTCCCTCCTTCACTCCTTCCGTCCCTCCCTTGCTCCTGTCTCTCCATCAATCCACATGCCCTACCCCTCCCTCTCTCTTCTCCATCTCCATCCTTTTCTCTCTCCTTTTTTATCCATCCATCTTCCTCCCTCCCTCTTAATCTCCTCCTTTTCCTCCTTATATCCCCCTTCTTCTTTCTTTTTATTCCCTCCCTCCCTTTTTTTTTTTCTTTCTCTGTGGCCTGCTCTGCTCTGTGTGTGTGTGTGTGTGTGTGTCTGTGTGTGTGTGTGTGATGCTTCAGTGCCCTCAGTATTGTGGCTGCATTGTGCCAGTAGGCGTCGCCGCGACAGACGTTGTCACGGCAGCATTGTGATGGGGGGTGATGGTGTGTGTGTGTGTGTGTGGGGGGGTGTATTACAGTATCAATACCCTGACACTGCGACAAAAAGGACAGCAGCCTTAGCCACATATCACTCCACCTCTGCACTCCTCCTCCATCACCTCCTTTTCCCCCCTCCCTCCCTTCTTCCCTGTGACCCCCCCTTCTCCCACCTCTCCCCTCCACCAACCTCCAGATCAATTCCTTCTCCCCTCCTTTCAATTGATTTGCCAACATATCTCACTGAATATGTACATATTGATCCCCCTCCTGCCCCTCCTCACCTCAGCCTCATCCCTCACTCTTTTTCCTTTCTTTCCTTGTTTTGTTTTTTACTCAAACATCTATCAGATTTCATCCCCGCCATCTATGCACCACCCCATCCCCTCCACCCTCGCCACCTTATCTCACTCCATCTCTCTCCTCCTTTTGCACTCTCTCTATCTCCCCCTCTTTCCCTCTCTCTCTCTCTCTCACTCACTCTCTCACACACACACACACACACTTTCCTCATCTTTCATTTCATCTCCCCTATTCTTTACCTCTCTCTCTCTGTGCCATCGCTTCTGCCCCCCCAACTCTTTCCATAGCACCTCCCTCCTCGTCTCCCTCCCTTACGGCTGTTTCTTTTTTTGTTGTTGTTGTTTTGTTTTGTTTTTGTATGTGTGTGTGCGTGTGTGTGTGTGCGTGTGTGTGTGTGCATCTCTGTCTCACTCACTCTCTGCATATTAATTGGTGCATTTCTGCTGCGGCGGAGAAAACAATCAAAGCGTCAGGGGCGGGTGATGATGCCATTGTGGCAGCCGCAAACACATACACATATGTACCGAGTGCATACACACACAAACAGACAGACAGAGAAAGGGGGAGACGTGCACACACAGACACACAAATACACACACAAGGCCAACATGCACGGAGTACAGTTGCAGGAACATCAGCAGACAGAGCTTATATGCACTTGTATACACATATATAACCTGCTGACGTGCAAAACGTGCACATGCACACACTCGTATACACACAGTGATTTACTATGTGCACACACTGAGGCAGGCATGCACTGCACATATGCCACAGACTTTAGTCAGTCACTCTCAGATACACAATAGCGGGCTTACAATGGCTGATCCAGGAGATATGTTCTGCGTCAGCAAAGACATTTGAATTTCCCAGCCAACATTTACCTTCAGAGCACAACACATTTAAAATGTTAAAACCAAGGACTGTAGCTGAGAAACATCCACACTTATGATTTCTTCTGCTTGTCATGCAGAAAGTAGAAACAGAGGTTACAGCTAAAAAATTTTTTTCTGAATGCTCCAGCCCTTTTGTTGAAAAGAAGAAAAATAAAAGCACCTAAAATGTAAAGACGAATGCTTACCAAACTAGCCTTTTGTTTTTGTGATATATTTTGTATTTCACTCTGTAGCTCTCTTTGAGAGCTCGTGGAAGAGCCGCGTGGGCTTTACCACTCCACATGCACCCTGGCCCACATACGGTAGATTTGACTCTGGTTTATTTTTTTGTTGTTGTTGTCATTTGCCCTTTAACTGTACGCTCTCTTAGACACGGCACAGCTTGCTCGGAGAACTGAACATGAGAGCATACCGCCGGAAAAAAACAAAGTCCACGTTTAAGTCAGCTTTCAAGAGCTTAAAATGCAGATCTAGCCGGAGCAGATAAAGCTGAGGGCAAGGATCTCCTGAACATATCTGACCTAAATCAAGGCCCGTCAAATACCTTCCTCTTTCTAAGGTAGCAATAATAGGATCTTACTTTCAGTGAAAGTTGAAATGGCTGTGTAGCTCATGGTATACAGCACACTTTTCATCCCATATACTCGCTGAGGGTGTAATGAATAGATTTTTTTTAAAGCACAGAATCCAGAGACTGCAACTAATTTAAAAGTGGTCATTTGTGATAAACCCACAAAGAAACAGCCTTACTTTTAAAGTCCCCTCAATTCCAAATGATGTCTCGCTTTTTTGTTATTTCACTTTGATGTTTGACTGTGTGGAATGATGTAGAGCTTTGTGCACAGTTTGACACATTTATCTGCTGAAGGGGAAAAGTTTCTCTTTGCTTCAGTTCAACACAAACAGGATTTGGTGACATCACAAGATTGGAAACCAAATGCAGCTTACAGTGTGATGTTTAAACCGGAAACCTCCGGTCAAAACACACAGCGAATGTGGCATCCTATGAAGCTGGAGACACGTTTATGTTGAGCAGATAATTAACTTCAAATAATCTTTGACTGGTATTTTTATATTTATGGACAGAAACACAAGTGTTTCAACATAATGAATAAATAATCCCTAGACTTAGATTCATCTGGTGGAAAAGGTGTATCTGTTGTATGTGTATCACCTAAATATATTTAACTATTTCAGTCTCTATAGAATCCCAGCGCCATGCTTTAAATCAGGGGTTCGCAAACTTTTGATAAGTGTGTGCAAACATTTAGTGTTGGCTTCTGTTTAGTAACCTGGCTGCATTTGATGATGTTAAGAGGGTTTAAGAAAGCGAAAAGTTAAAACCATAAAGAGAAATGCTCCCTTGGTCACATTCAGTGCTACTACTTTGCAGCGTGACATAATGCAGCAGCACTGGATGAATGAAATGTATAGGAGGGCATTCTTTCGGGGGCTGCATTAATTGTTAACACAGGCCACCAGCGGTCTGCTGCACTTTGAGGACTCTGGGTTTAAGTGAAGCTCGAACAAAAACCTGCCTGCTCTGTATCAGTGGATTATCAGCTCTGATTCTGATGGATAGAATGAAAAACTGCGCACGGTGCTACTGCTTCTTTAAATGTTTTTAAAGGGATCCAAACAATTAGCTTTTCATCATTATGGAAATGAAGCCTTAAAGAGTTCGCTAAATGGTTGTCTGTGTCTCCCAGTGTTGAGCCTACATCCCTAAAAAGTCATAAAGGTCGGTGTTGTAGGTTGAATTGAATAAAACCTCAATTAAATAATAAATAAGCCTCTTTTGTTGAGTGACTAAGGCTCTTTTGTTGTGTTTTATCACTTCTTTGTTTTGAGTTATTCATGGGTAATGTGGCTACCATAAGCTCAATGTCAATGCCAATGTTCCCTAAAGACCGTCACAGATGACAGCAGTTACTGCTCTTTACTGACGCCTTCAGAACTTGAATTTCTCCAATTAAAGCACTTATTTATGCAACGCAAACCTACACTTAATAATCTAATATAAATACTCTTCATCGTGTGGAAGAAAATGTGCAATACATCAAATTTGAAAGCTAGTAGTAGACTTTAAGAGGTACATGCAGTCGTGGTCAGACGTTTGCATACATCCACTCATCTTTAATCAGCAGCATGAATGTCAGTAATTTTAGGCCTTTTCATGGTTTCTTTGAACTGCTCTTTTTCCAGGGTGGAATGATTGTACAGGGTGGTGGCTGTGCCTCAAGAGGTTGAGCAAGTCGTCTACCTATCTGGAAGGTTGGTGGTTCGATCCCTGGCTGCTCCACTTTGCATTCCAAAGTATCCTTGGGCAAGATACTGAACTCTGAGGCCTCTTTTCCACCAACAGGGTTCTGGTGCCAGTGCCAGTATTTGAACCGTTCAGTGGTTTTTCTACCATGAACGCACTCGGTGCTTGGCTGAAAAACGGGTTCGACTCAGGCCCCGCAAGCTAGCTGGTCTCAAACCAAGAACGCGTGACGAAAGCGACAGAAGGGCGTGACTCATCTCAACGTAAAGTTTTCTACCACTGTTTCACTGAATGGTGAAAAGTGATGCAATTTTCACGGCTGTGAATTAGGTTGGGGCCTGAGGCTGAACTTGCTGCTTTGTATCAGTTCATGTCACAGATAAAAGGACACAAAGTGGGTACTTGTTGTCTTGCTCGTAATCGCTGTCTGTGTTTACCTCTGTGCTGCACACAGATGCTGCAGTAGTTTGGTTTGGACTATAAAATGTGTTCGCAGCACAAGATAGAGGAGCGTGTTCTCCCACGTTTGTGCCATTCGGCTTCCGTGTCCAGACGAGGACCCGCCCACACTCATACTAAAGGATCAGCTCACAAAGTGTGGTGGAAACACAGGCTAAAGCACTTGGAGTGCTCAGGTTGAGTAGAAAAGCACTATATAAAAACCAGTCCATTTACCATACATTTTTAATGACTTTAAAAAATAAGAATTGGGTGCACAAGCTTGAATTTATTTTGGATTTTCTCTAATCCATACAGGGTTAAAATTATACACACAGGCTCAAATGTATACATAAACACATTTAAATCTTTTAATAAGTGGCACTGAAGGTTCTACAGTGTCTTTTATCTCCAAGGTGTCTTGGAGCCATTTCTACACAACTGCTAATTTCAAGATCACTTCAAACAGCTGTATGTAGGTAAGAGTTATTTGTCATCATTTGGGTCATTTACGCTGAGATCTGAAAGAAGACCCAAATGGTCACCCTCAAATTAGAGGAAATTATTTAAGATGTTCAGTAACAATCCAGGAACCACCAAAGCTCAAGACTGCCATGAACTGGAAACCGTTGGAGTATCACTGTCCACAGTGAAGTGAGTTTTATATCGACTGAGAGGGTGCTGACCAAGAAAGAATCCCCTGCTCCAACATTGACACCTTCAAGCTCAACTGAAATGTGCAGCTGCCCACATGGACGAGCCAAACGCCTTCAGGAGAAAGGTCTGACGACGAGACAAAGATTAAACTTTTTGGCCTCAATGAAAAAAAGGTATGTTTGGAGGAGTAAAGGTGAGGCTTTCAAATTAAGTACACTGTACCAGCTGTCAAGCATGATGGTGGTAGCATCATGCTCTGGGGCTGATCTGCTGCTGGTGGTACTGGTACACTGCACAAACTGGATGGAATAATGAAGAATGACTACCTCTAAATTCTTCAACTTTACCTCAAAGCAACAGCTCGATGGTTGAAACTTAACCAACAGGATAATGATCCCAAACACACATCTAAACTGGTTTTGGAATGGATAAAGCAGGCTAACATTAAACTTCTCGAATGGCCTTCCCAAAGCCTCGACCTCAACCCTATGGAAAACTTGTGCACTATGTTTAAAGGCTGGGTCTGTGCCAGGAAACCAACCAATTTAAATTAACTTTACCAACATTGCCAATTAGAGTGGTCAAATATTCAGCTAGCTGTTGTTTTACTGTCCATGTCTATGTTCATGTGGGCAGCTGCAATTTTCAGTTAAGCTTGAAAGTGTCAATTTTGGATTCTTTCTTGGTCGGCACCCTCTCGGTCCATGGCGATGTAAAACTCACCTCACTATGGACAGTGTCACTGGTGTTCCAGCAGTTTCTAGTTCACGACAGGCTTGAGGCTTGGTGGTTCCTGAACATCCTAACCAATTTCCTCTCATCTGAGGGTGACAGTTTGGATCTTCTTTCAGACCATGGCAAAGTGGTGACACAGCTGAATAACTTGTACTTACGAACAGTTGTTTGAAATGACGATCCTGGAATCTGTAGTTGTTTAGAAATGGCTCCAAGAGACCTTCCCAACTTGTGTAAATCTACAATTCTCCTTCTTAGATCTTCACTGAATTCCTTGGACTTTCCCATTGTTCTGAGTATTGGTCAATTCACTGAGTGCTGTCAAACAAATGCTTTTTATGCAGCAAAGCGAAACTACCGGTTATAATCAATCGTGATCATTAACCATAAGTTAATAGGCCTTGGCCTTGTCAGGCTAAAAGACAATGTAGGACCTTCAGCACAACTTTTTAAAAATATTTAAAGCGAGTGTTTGTCTATATATTTGACCCTGTATGTATACTGTTTAGACTCTATGTGGATCAGAGAAAATCCAAAATAAATGAAAACTTGTGTACCCAATTCTTGTTTTTTAAAGTTCAGTTCAATTTTATTCATATAGCACCAAATCAGAAGGTGCTTTATATTGTAAGGCAAAGACCCTACCATAATACAAGTCATTAGAGAGGTATGCTGTACATTCCACCCTGGACAAAAAAACAGTTCAATCATTAAAAGCTCAAAAATATTATGACATTCATGCCCATGATGAGTGGATGTGAACTTCTGACCACAGCTGTCCATGGGGTTGGGGTGAGTTGGTGGGGGCTGTCGCAGTGCATGGTCTGGACTTCTGCACCTGCTGCATCTTAGGTATTAATAACTAAAGGAAGTGGATAAAGCAATTAACAGTAGTGTGTATTGAATAGCAGAGCTAAAGCACATTCTGAAGCACATTCAAATATAGATAATTATTCAAAATTGTTATTTTTCCTTTGATGTTTTATTTTAATTTGCTAGATATACTCTGCCTGATCATAAGTTCAGTTTTGACTGCATGGCTTTTTTTCTTTCTTTCTTTTTTTAACTCATTCTGTATTTTTACTATAACTTCCCCATTGCTTCTATACTTCTGTTTGGGACCCCTTGGAAACCCCCTGGGTGACTCCTATTGCTCACCTAGCCTCATCCTGGGACACCTCCGCCCCCCCCCAACCACCCACACACACACACACACACACACACACACACACATCAAAATATGTGCACTTTGTTTCTTTCCAACCTCATCGCGGCCATGTGCTTCCGGGGTGGCTCGCCACAACATTTTAGCTGCCTCTTGCGTCTGTCATCACTTTTATCTCACTTCTCTTGGTGTGAAACTTTCTTCTTCTTCTTCTCTTTCCACCCCAAAAAATGTCTCGAAACTGTCAGCTACCCGCCACCCCAGATGCCATATTTAGGATACAAATGTGAAGAGATGACAGCGTTGTAAAATGGTGCCCGTGCTGAGATTATAATTAACATTTCCAACCTACATCACTCTCCCTCCCACTTCTCCTATGCTTTACCCCCCTCCCTCCTATTCATTCACTCCTGTGTAATAAATGGGCAAAAATGCAAGAAGAAAGGAGAGAAGGGGAGAAGGAAAAGAAAAGGGAGATGGAGGAGGAGGAGGAGAAGGAGGAGGAGAGAGTGTGTGAGAGAGAGGGAGAGAAGAGGGTGACCAAACGGAGGGAGGAGGGAGGGGGAAACGGCGTATGCTTGTATACAACCCTGATTTCCATTTTTTTCCCAACTCGTAATGTATTTAATTCAAGTGAAACGTAATCATGACGTGTCGTGTCATTAATCTCCTCGCCGCCTCTCCCGTAAGTACACTGAGTCTTTACTTTCAACATATATCCTATATCTTCATTTATCTTCTTACATTTTATCTATCACTCTGTTTACATATATACACTTTTATGCGCGGTGGCATGAAACACCGGCGACGAAACATTTCCAAAATTGTTTAATTTACTGCGACTGTTGTTGCCTTTTTTTTCTCCACGGGCAACACACGGGATAATGGCCAACATAGTTGTTGATGTATTTTATT
Organism: Pterophyllum scalare; assembly: GCA_024447675.2. Classification (NCBI taxonomy): domain Eukaryota; kingdom Metazoa; phylum Chordata; class Actinopteri; order Cichliformes; family Cichlidae; genus Pterophyllum; species Pterophyllum scalare. The sequence goes on along the minus strand of JAMQGT020012781.1, from coordinate 128,493 downwards.
TCACTCGGCTTCTTCTTCTTTTTTTTTTTTTTGGCAGCTTTGCCTGTGTATGTGTGCGCGCGTGCTTGCCCGTGAGTGATTGGCATGAAGCATGTATGTATGAATGCATGTATCCGCGCGCTCCGGGCCACTTTACGTGTGTGTCATGTATGTAAGCCGGTGTATGTGCGTGCGTGGCCGACAAGCATGTAGCCTTCGGAGCTCCGGTTATAAGCCGTGACACGACAAAAAAAAAAAAAAGAGAAAAGAAAGAAAGAAAAGAAAAAAAGCGGAGAAATGCACTGCTTTCCCTCATAATTGAGGAAATACTCGGTGTAACAGTTAAACCAAGTCGACTCGAACAGTCAGCACGAAATTAAATACGACTTAAAAATGCTCGCAAGTGCACGAAAAGTCACTCAAAGGTGTATTTTTTTTAAATCAACACAACTTCAGCCAAGTTGTTTTTGTAAGACAGCACTTATTTTTATCCGCGCTAGCAGTTTTGTGATTTGGCAGCTCTTCTTTGACCTCTCCGAAAAAGAACGACGTCTGCTTATTTATTTATTTTATTGATTTTTTAAAAATGTTTTCATTTTTCATCCTTTTTTATTTTTCAAATAGAAGAGGCAAGTTCTCGGTGCGTAACGGAGGATTTCGATAAGCCGCGGACATATTGTCCAAGCGTAAAAGTGGATTTTTGCATGTTAGCAAGTTGATTTACAAAGCGTAATTTGTAGGTAGATGCGATTAGCTTGACTAATTCTTTTGTTGGACACACATTAGGCATTGTGTGGTGCGTTGTTCCCGAGATAAGCACCGCCACTTTTCATGTGGGATACGCGCAGAAAACGCACCGACAGACTCTTTAACGGTGCTTTATAAACGTTATACTTTTCGCCTCCTTTTACTACAGTGTTTACTACAACCCGTTTAGTTGTCCTAACGTTACCTCGGCGCTCAGAAAGTAGCATAGCAAGTGTGGCATACAACGTTGGGGTCGTGTGCGTGCGAAACGCCTTACCAAATTGTGTTCAGTAAAAATAAGTTACCGGTTTTCATCAAAAAATGTGCGGTTTTGGACATGATGTCGCTTTCTGGGGTGGGGGGGCTGATGTCGGTGGGAGATTGGCAGAGAGGGATTCAAGATGAAATCCATGATGGCACTTTTTTCCTCCCGTCCTCTCCCTGCTCGCTCACTCGTCTTTCCCCTCCCTTAATCTTTTGTATAGAAAATTTAAGAACAAAATGGAGCAGGGAGAGAGCGATAGATAGGCTGACATGACACACACACGCCACCCTCCGACTTCTCCAACTAGCCTGCATCCCCCTGTTTGTGATTTTTAATCGCTTTTTTTCTTTTCTTTTTGTATTTGGAAGCGGGATTGTGCGCGGACACCTTCTGCGGGCAGGGTTAATCTCATTTTAGTGGGGGGGTGTTTATTAGTGCATTGTTTGTTGATGGTTATTTATTTCATTAATGTGCCTCTAATTGAGATGGCCGCGAGAGAAGAGGGGAAAGCGCGTACTGAAAATGGTTGCACGTTATTGACGCACATCACAGGGGCGAGGAGGAAATTCCTCTTGAGATAAAGCGCAGACGTGTCATATGGGTTGACCAAAGACACTCCCGTCGCCTTTTCTATATCCAATGGAATATGTTTAGGGATCCTGAAATGCCCTATTTTTCATATCTACCCAAAATGTCACACTCTTGAGAGACCGTGCACAGTGGAAGTAGGTTGACATTACTTGCCTGTCCTAAAATCAGGGACGTTTTGGAGGGTCCTTAAACTGTGTTTGGAATTTAAAAAAAAGATTTATGCATATTAATGATCCTCTTGAGGGGAAAAGAGAAAGAAAAGGGGAAAAAATTAAGAAAGTTGATACAATTAGAAAAGAAACAATTTCACTCTAAAGCCATGTTTTTCTTTGGATTATCACCTGCAAGAGCGACTTTTGGCAAAAAGGCGCCGCTTTTCCTTATCCAGGCTTGATCAAAAACTAATGGCACAGGCATTTTTGTTATTACTTTGTTGGAAATCCCCCCCGCCTCTCCACAGGTTGTTTGCCATTAGATATAAGGTGATGATTTCATGTTAAACCCTTGCAGATACTCACCAGCAGCCAGCTGTACTAATGAATATAAAACACTGGCCCAGTGTTAAAAAGGCTCTAATGGTTTTGCTTCATTCAAACCTCTGTCTGCTTGTTCTGTTCAAGTAGTATCCACCTCCTCCTCCACCTCCTCTGCCACCCTCAATGCCGCCTACTTCCCATCTTTGTACATACTGTACTGTACTTGAAGGGGCACATCCACCCCATCCAGGTGGCTCTTGGGAAAGAGATTGTATGTGAGGGAGAAGGAGAGAGAGGGAGAGAGAGTAAAAGGGAAAGAAGTGTAGCACCAATCAAGGCTTCTGATTGATATAATTGGGTCATTAGTGCGCTGCGGGAGAGGCACCTGCTTGCCCTCAGTTAGGGAGAATCTACTGCATTGTGACATTTTGAGACTGTTGAGAGTTCTGCAGGCTGCTCGGGATTAGAGTGTATTTAGAGCATTAGGGTCTTACTTAAATAGTCTGCCACTTTTGTCACTCACATTGAGTTTGGAAGACCAGTTTTTAAATCAGCGTTTGCAGCAGAGGCAGACAGGTAGACGGTAAGGCCTGCTTAGCAAAGCAAGCCTTGCAGGTTGGAGCAGCAGCATTGAGACGCGCTCCTGAGATTTAAAACTGGAAGAAAAAAAAAATTTGGTAAGCAAACCATTTTTGTAACTTTCTATAACCATCACATCTCTGCGCATCGCAGCCAGGTGTGTGATGCTCTGAAAGCAAGCCGTATTTGAACTTCTCCCTCAAGTTTGTTCTTAGTTACCATGCAACTAATTTTGCCGCATTTTGTTTGACCTACCAAGTGCAACACAGCAGATACCTTCCAGGAAAAACTGAAAGTGTGAACTGTTTTTCTTATTTCTGCATCATTCCTTTCACTGAGCTGGCCTTTAGCCTTCAATATAGTGTCAAAACATTCTGTAGCATCAAGGCACTTTATATTGAAAGGTAAAGACCCTACAATAGAGAGAGAACCCCAACAGTCCCCAGTGACCAAGTACATGGCAACAGCAGGGACGAAGAACTCATAAGCAGACATCATAAAAGTAGTTCTTTGAGTGCATCCTCACCTTTCAGCTCAAATCCCCTGAAAACAAAAAAAAAAAGAAGTTACTTTCCAACGTACACGTACAGTCAGGGTGCCCTTGAGTGCAATTGGTTACTCTGAAATACACCAAGACACATTGACGTACTGACACTTTCCATTTCTGTGTGTCTTTATAGTATTTAGTGTAACTTGGTGTGTTTCAAGCAAGATGTTACTAAGAAAGAGAACGCATACTCTGCAAATTTCCCCAGGGTGAAAAAAGAATCAAGCCATTACTATTATACAGTTACTATTTTTTCCCAAAGTAAGGCTCTTCTAGGTGTCTGATATACAGTACATAAATCCCCCCGGGGAGGTCACAGGGAACATCCCTGAGGGTTGCAAGTAGTGGGTGTGCTGTTTAAGGACACTAAAAATGGGAGAGGGGTTGGGGATGTCACTCATGGCAGAAAGGTTTTTGAACCTTTCCCAAGGAAAATGTTTGGATATCACTTTGAGAAGAGCCACATTTTGAATGGCACTTTTCAGTGCAAGGAAGAGAAATCATCAGTCAGAAGTTTCACCTGTGGGATTCTCTCAACGCTTTCAACTGAGCCTCGGCGTGCACAGATAAGCCTTTTAGTAAGAACACATACAACCACACGCATGCGCCAACCAATTCTTCTTTTAAGGCTTCAGTGTTGTAATCCCAAGTCAGACGAGTCAGTCGGCACCCCCACTCATTGGTTTAGACACGGCACGGCCTGCGTGACTCGGAGCGAGGCTCTTGTGTTCTCTGCCTAGATGCTGTGATGTTTCCAGCGTTCGGATTTGCCCGCTCAGATCTGACACTGCGACGTTGCTTCCCAGTTCGGCGCTCCGCAACTTGCGAATGAGTGTCAGCGTGCGCTCTTTCGCTGGAGGAGGAATTCATTCAGAAAGAGAAGAACCAGAAGCTTCAGAGGGGATGGTGCATTAGAGGAGGAGAAACCAGTTGCAAGGTTAGACAAGAAACATGATATGGGTAGTAGAAGTGGAACATAAAATACATCACTGAGGCAGGAAATGCTGCCTCACTTTTTCACAAAATTTTTGCTTAGGTGGCCTAAACCAGAACAGTTCACAGAGGAAGGACAGTCAAAGTTGTTCTGTTTCCTTTTAATGCAACTTTTTTTTCTTCATCTCCCAACTAAAATAGCTTTCGGAAAGGTCAGCGGCCTGTCAGATGTGAGCCATTTGATCGCCGTTTCACTTCCGCTCTCAGATCAAAATGATACACAAAAGACAGCATTTTTCCTATACGAGCAATCTGCAAGACCCATCTTTAACAGTTGGCGGTGGAGACGCTGTGGGAGACGTTCACCCTTATCACTGTTGGAGCTGAAGATGAGGGAAGAGTGAGAGTACGAGCCAGGCGAAGTTGAAGTGAAGCAGGGGTGGGGGGGTGGAGGTTCAGGGAAAGGTGAAGTAAAGGAAATGAATACCGGCTGTGGGGAAGTTCGCCACGTGACCACGCGATAAAAACCACAGGGCCAAATTATACTGTACCGCACAGGGAGCGGGCTACCCTCACTTCCTCTCTCTCATCTTCTCTTTTGCACACACTTTTTTTCTCCTTGTGGTCAGTCTCTCATACACCCACTTATCCCCAAAGGATACCTCACCTCGCGCAGGCTTCATCACATGAGAGTACAGCTCGGAGAAAGATGCACTTGTAGGGATTCACAAAAATACACACACTCGCACACACACTCCAAGCACAGTTTTTACTTTATGCCTTAAGGCCGTGCCTGAGACCTTGAAGATGTCTATTTTTAGGTACATGGAGGAGGACTTCGTTTTCAAACAACACAAAGGTCCTTGTTGCTGTAGATCATTGGTTCCCAATCTGAGAGCGAGATCCCTGAGGGGTCACAAGAGGTCAAGATCCCTGAGGGTTCACAAGAGGTCAAGAAGAGCAGAACATATACTCAAATTTTTCCTAAAACTTTTAACATTGACCTTCACAGGCCAATAGGACATGAATGAAGGGAACATTGCAACTCAGGCATAATTACACAAACTGTGACAAGGAATGCAAAGTGCTGTTTAGCTGCACCAGGATACAAATCAGTGACATGCACAAACCCTCCTGATATACAGCCTACGATACATTTACACTATTTAATGTCAAGCTGTATAGCATTTCCATCCCCCTACACACACACACACTGTTATAAACACTAAGTGAAAGGTGTTCACACCCAGATATATATTTACAATTACAACATTTATCTCCCTGGCATGCACAAACCTGCACTAACTGCCTTCACTATAAAACTCTGCCACTTGGTGGATATTTACACAGTGACACCAACACCCCCATCCCCCACCCCCCAAAAAAACAGGTCTGAGCATATTGTGCACCTTTTCCCCAGCAGGTATTTATCAGGGATGTAATGTATGACTCTGCATTGTCTTTAAGCACGTCTTGTGATACAAGTCGAAGAGTGGTTATAAGTATTTAAACAGAGGAGTGTGGTATAAAAAACAAAACAAAACAAAACCAAACACTGACCCTGATGATAAAAACTCATCTCCAGTGACAGTAATTCAGTACCCACAAAGTTAAATTACTGTATGTCCACATGCCTAGCATGACGACAGAATGTTTTAAAGCTGTCATCATCTTGGGAGTTACAGTGTCATTACGCTTCTACTCATACACTGCAAATTTCAGGATCAAAAAAAAAAAAAGGGAAAAATCAGTGAAAGTGCAGGAAAATCCAGTTTGTATTGAAGGGAAAGGGAAATCCATTCTGTGCTGCATATCAGCAGTAAACTCTAGCTCCAGGCCTGGGAAGTGGAACTAACGCTTATGTGCTGTAAACGTGGAGCCTTTGTAAAGGCCCGCAGATGGCGACTCCTTTGGCTGCAAAAGAGAGTCAGTGAACCACTACGTCTCACTTCATTTATGACCTCAGCGAACCCTTTCCTGATGAGTTTAGGGGCTCAGTGACTCATTACGAATGATGATTTTGTGATGTTAATTTAGTAAATTATTACATTTAGAATCAAAAAGAGCAAAAAAGCAGGGTGTGATCAAATACGTGACTACCTTGTGACTGTCAGCATACAGATCTACAGTGTCTCTTAGTTTCTCAGTGAGAGTCCAACCTGTTTCAAAATGGCAAAGGCAAAAATGCAAACGCAAGGCTCCAAAATGGGACACGCAGATCAATGACGTCACGGTCCATCATTTAGATACAGCTTTTGTGCACATCTGAGGTGAATCAGAAAGTCCTTTATGTAGTCTGTAGTGTGCATCTCCTATGTGGATCACATTACTTCATATTAAATATGCATTACCATGATGTACATTTAAAATCAGATTACCCCTCCCCTTACAACCCCCCCCCCCACACACACACATACACATATATCACTTTCTCATACACTACTCCCATCCCTGTGCTGAGTACCTACACCAATCCATTTTATAGCTCGGTGTGCACACTGGGAATGGACTGCATTTGTTGATAATGTGAGAATGTCATCTTCAGGGCGCTTCTTAGTTAATTTACACCAAATTTTCATGTGTTTCTCCTCCACCTGATTCCAACATGCCCCCCTCCCCCCTGCCCCCATCACACACACACCCCCAGCCCTCTTCCCATGTATCCTCTACTGCACCTTATCTTCCTCTCTCAATCTATCCAAATTTTCTTTATTAGAATGACAGGGCCGGTGGTTGGCGACAGCCACCGTCACGGTGGAACAATGCATTGTGATGGTGATATTCATATGATAATGCCATCAGACTTAATACTGCTGCAGATACATTGAGATAGCCAGTCTCTCTCTCTCTCTTTTTTATTCCTTCGCCCTTTCTGCACCTCCTCTCCCTCTCTGTCTGCATGTGTATTTCTGTGTTGACTTTCAAAATGGTTTTAAATGTTGCCCTCTCTTCATGTTATGCCCCAGCCTGCCACTCCACTGCTCTGATTTCTCTGCTATTCTCTGTTCTAGCATGTCACTCGCTTTTTTCTTTTGTTTTTTTTTCTTTACTTTTACCCTCAGCACTGTGTTGGCAATCATATTAAATCGTTTTCATTCACATGGCTTCTGAGATTGTTGGTTTTTGGTTTTTTTTAAACGCTGCCCAGTTTGTAACTGCACTGTATATTTGTCTGTGTATCCCTCTTTCTTTTTCTCTGTCTGCCTCCTTTCTCATTTTTTTGCTCTTCGCCATGTTGGCAGGGCCCAATCTACCAGCTGATATCAGCATTCCTTGGCACTCTGCCAACTGGCAACACTGCAGGAGAGAAAAAAGAGAGAGGGGGGGAGAGAATGAAAGAAAATTAGTGAATAATAGACGGAGGGAGGGAGGGAGCGAGAGAATGAGAGGGGGATGGGAGAAGTATGAATCAGGGAGAGAAAGAAAGAGAGAAGGGAAAGGAATATGGGGAGAGAAAGAACAATAATGGTGGATTAAGAAAGGACTCTGTCTGTGTGTATATGTGTGTGTAAGAGTGTGTGTGTTTATGTGATTGATATGGTGTGATATCCCTGTGAGTCATAGCTGAGCTAAAATGTCAACTGGCTACATGAGAATCTCTTTGTCATCAAGGCTCAGTAACTCACACGCGCACGCAAACACACGCGCATGTGCGCACATACACATGAACCCATACAAACACATATGCGACCATACCGCCGTGTGAACGAAAATATGGGTGACACACCTGCGAGCACAGATGTTCCATTGTTTTGCCACAGTGATTTATGACCTTTTTGTTTTGTAGTGGGCGCCCGCGCCACGTCTCAACTCCGCAAAAATGATGGACAAAAAACGGCCTATGTGCATAAATTCAGTGGAAGTGATGCAAACTGCTGTGCACTCAAAATATTTGGGCGTGTGAGCGTGCCCTGCCAAAATGCTTGTGTGTTCAATGCGCAGTATCACACTTCACATTTCAGCTGACTCTGTTATCTGGGGTGACAGTCGCAGTACAGTCGACACAACAGCAGCAGCAGAATAAGCTTACATATATAAATTACTTCAACAATTAAGCATGACTAAGCAGTGTATGGGTGAATGCCACCACACCCAAACAGCAGATTTATTGTTCTGGCTAGGTGCATGCACACCATATGTGAGTGTGTGGATGTTTGTGAGTGTGTGTGTGTGTGTGTGTGTCTAGTCCTGATTTAAGCAACAAAAAAAAACCCTGCTACTGTATGAGTGCACAGGAAGGGTGTGTGGGGAAGTCAAAACATTGCGCGCCCATCCTGTTTGGGACAGTCCGTGTCCTGTGGTGGTGCCCTTAACTCCTAAACACACATACACACATGCAGATACACATTAATGCACATTCACACTTCAGCTAATCATCCCATATGTGCTAACAGTATGCTGGGGTGTATGGTGAACACATGCAGGAGGAAGAACAGGTGCACACCTGTTACACATTCAGTGCGTACCACCTACGCAGGCCGAGAAGTAAATGAAGCTCAAATAAAGATTTCTGTGGTACTGAACATGCACATGCATTAAAATACTTTTTAAACAGTGTGTTATAATGAGTGTGCATTTGTTGCTTTGTTGTTAGCATTTAGGATGGAACACATTCAAAGGGTGCAAATTACTTTTAATCCTATTCAACAAATCTCTGCTACCTGCAGTTTATCGCTTAGTATTTCAAAAGCATTACACTGATACTGTTATTCCTAATTTAGCTAAAGTCTTTAGTTAGATAATTGCCTTAATGTGTTTAAAAAGAAAACTTTGAACGACTTAAGGTGCAGTTATTGTTTGATTTTTGATTGCAAATAATATTTTGAGCTTTATGTGCTTGTTTTTGTCCCCAGACAATTACAGGAGGAGGCTGCCACAGAACTGTGTCCCCCCTCAGCAGACACACTAAAGAATGGCATAACATCACACACAATGCTGGTAATATTTTTGCTCTTTTCACGTATGCACATGCATTAACACATAAAGACTCATACCCGGGGATTTTGTGTAGTTTTAAAGATCTGGCCAAGGTTATGCTACAAAAGATAATTATGCGCAACATGCAAATTTAACCTTTTCTTGAGGTTTTTAACTTTTAACTCCTTGTAAGTCGCCAGTCCCGCTCATTATTTGTCTCTCCTCTCTGTGTTTTGTCCTGATAGAGGATGGATTCTCCACCAGAGTTTGTGTTGTCACTTTCTTGTGAGCAGACCCAGTCACCCCCAACACTGCCATCTCTGGACCACAGCCCCCAGACCTCCTCTCCTCACACTCAGCTCTCTCTCCCTAATAGCCCTGTTGTCCTGCCGATTCACAGCCCTGAACCTTCCCCCCAGAGCCCGGACACTACGCCTTATTTCCCCCTCTCTCCATTCCCCCTCCACGAGGGTAATGACAACACTCACCATGATGCTGATGAAGAAGATGACGAGGAAGGGCTGGATGGAGTTCCCCCGTCCCCAACGCCAGCAGTGGCTTTGTTTCCAGGAGGAGGGGGACAAGAAGCTGGATGCAGCCCTTGTTTGGACTCCTCTCCACCAGACACACCATCAGCACCATTACTTGGTTGCGGTGCCCTGGAGTTGGCCCTCTCTTCAGGACAGAGTGGAAACTGTAGTGATGAACTAGACCTCCAGCTGTTCCAGAAAGATACTGTTACCAGGGCCACACCTGGAGTCGGAGGGGCCTCTTCAGGGCCTGCACTCAGGTATCCCTGTCATGTATGTGGAAAGAGATTCAGATTCCAAAGTATTTTATCTCTTCATGCACGAGCTCACAGTCTGGACAGAGACCGACGAGCTTCAGCTCTATACAGGACCGGGCTCCCCTCAGCTCCCCTAAAGCAGCACCTCAAAATCCAGCAGAACCACAAAGACCTAATTCAGAATCACAGAAGTCACCCAAACCAGCGTTTACTGCCAGGGACTCTCATCCAGCATCTCACAGAAGAGGATGAAGTCAATGGTGAGGTCAAAGGCCTCGATGATGGACTACAGACAGATCAGAACCCCAGCTTTTTACTGGATGACAGTACACCTTTGACCCCTCCACTGACAGAGGACCCTGTGTCCGTGACCTCTCCCTATTCTTCAACCACTGGGGAGGGTGTATCTCTTTCCAACACGCCTACATTTCGGTGCCATGCCTGCAAAGGAAAATTCCGTACAGCTTCAGAGTTGGCACGGCATGTCCGCATTCTCCACAACCCATATAAATGCACTCTTTGTCCTTTCTCCGCCAGCCAAGAAGAAAGCCTGGCATCTCACTTACAGGAGTGCCACCCTTCCCCTGATGTACCTGCTCTTCCACCAGCCTTCAGTTCAAGGCCCATCATCGCAACCCCTGACACCCCAGTACCCACGCCGACCCATACCCCAGCCCCAATCCCAAGTAACCCTCAGCTGACATCAGTTGCTGCAGTGGGCGGGTCTTCCTCACTGCCAGCATTCCGTTGTGACACTTGTGGACAGCGATTTACGCAGTCTTGGTTCCTGAAGGGACACATGCGAAAGCACAAGGACTCCTTGGACCATAAGTGCCAGGTATGTGGCCGTGGCTTCAAGGAGCCTTGGTTCCTCAAAAACCACATGAAAGTTCATCTCAACAAGCTTGGCCTCAAGGCTGGGCTGGGAACCCCTGGGGGACCAGGAGGGGCCGAACTGCAGTCTAAAAGCTCTCTCAATGCCCTCTACTCAAGTCTCCTCCTGACTCAGCGAGGAGGTGGTGGCAGGGGAGGACAAGGAAGATCAGACAGAGAAACTGGAGGAAGAATTGGGATGGGTTTGAGTAAGTCAGCCATCCTGGGCTATCTGGGTTTGCCCACTGATGGCAGTGGGGCTAGCTGCATGGAGAGACTTCAAGCAGTTGCTCAAGTAGCAGAGATGGGAAATGGTGGTGGCAGTGGTACCCCAGGAGGAGCAGACTCAGGAAGAGGAGGCGGAACAACTAGAGCAGGGGGAACGGGGGAAACTACAGCAACAATTTCTGAAGGAGGGGATCAGGCAACTTGGTGGCAGTTGGTGGCTCGCAGCCTGGCAGTAGCTCATCAACAAAGGCCTCATCAGCGAGGCCAGCAACAAGGACAACGAGGCCCAGGACGGAGTTCAGTGATCACAGAGGCTGACCAAGTGAGAGCCTACTTTGGAGGCCTGGATCCAAGAGAAGAGACTGGACAACCAGGAGGGCCATGGGAATGCCCAGACTGTGGAAAGCTGTTTCGCAGTCTACAGCAGGTGGTAGTTCATGCTCGAGTTCACACACAGCGGCCCCAGAAAGGAGGTGGTAGCGAAGAGGAAGGCAGCAGTAGTCATAGAGGAGTGGGGCTGGGAAGAAGAGGTAGTGGTGAAGGGAGACAAGAATCTCAGCTACACAGTGGTGGATCCCAACAAATGGAAGAACTGAGACAGGAATCAAAATTGATCAGTGGTGGATCACAACAAGTAGGAGCAGCTACAGGGTTTCACTCTGTCATCTCGAGCTTCAAAGGTATGACATGAGGTTTTCTGTTTGTTTTCTTTTGGGTTGTGCTTGTACTTGCATTTAATAGTGTTGTTAACCCAAGAATTTATTATTTGCAACATCTGCTTTTCTCTTGTCTTTAGAACCTTAGTTGGTGTCTTCCCTTAAAGCATTTTCCACTTTAATTTTTTCCACTTGCAGGAGAAAATGGGTTGACAACAGTCTCCTCCATACCTTCAGTTGCCACCAGGGAGCGAGTGCGTGGTAGAGGGATAAAAGACTGCCCCTACTGTGGCAAAGCCTTTCGCTCTTCACATCATCTCAAAGTGCACCTCAGAGTTCACACAGGTGAGATACTGCTGCGGGTTTAACAAACCACATTTACTTTTTTAACATTTATAAATCCCTGGAAGGTTGCATTGAGCATCTTTGCTTTTGTAGAACTATCTTTTTTTTTCTTTTTTCATACATTTACCCCAGAGGCCTGGCCAGCGCTAATCGTAGCCCCCTACCGCAGGCTACTGAGCTGCTCCATCGGAGCAACTTGAGCTTAAGTGGCTTGCTTGAGCGTATATTAACAGGAGTTTCAGGGGGAAAAAAATCAAGCCACTCCAGGGATTAAAACAGGGGAATATCTCATTTCTTTCACTGGCCTCTAACCTCACTCCCACTAAAATGCTACAAAAGAAAATCTTTTAATGTCTTGTCCATTAATTAAACAGTGGTCTCTGCTTTGATTTGTATAACTCAAAGTTGTGCAAAATGAAAATTGTGTGGCTTTATGTTTTTTTTTTAGAATTTATATTTATTTTATGTACACACTGTACACACAGATTTAATTAATATTAATTATATGAAGATCCTAAATAATAAACAAATAGAATTAATGAAAAATTGCTTAAGTCAATCAGTATTTTGCATTTAATCTTTCAGATTCTGATTCTCTGTCTTTTAAAAAAGAATCTATGAAGTATTTTCAAAATTGATTTTAAATAATGTAGAGAGAAAACAAACTGTAACAGATCCTAAGAGGACTTTAAGATAAAAAAAGACAGAAAAAAATCTGAGTATTGGATTTCTAATAACAAACGAATGGGACTCTAATGAAAGTTGGGCTCTTTAACAGCGCTCACTCAAACTATTAATTAATAATCCATATTCATAAGACTTTATCAGCATGAGTCATTGTCATTTTTCATTATTTGCCTTCAGGTAATATATTTGATCAAAATTAAAACCCATCTCTCATTTTTGAGATGCCACCTATCACTACTAACTGGAGAACAGCAGCCAAAAAGCACCCAGTGAAGTCTTTTTAAGAGTTGCCATCATCATTACTTATCTATAGCTGAAAGGACTTATCTCAACGCTTTTATATTTTTCCCAGTCATGCACAGCTCATTTTCTCATACACTTCTGCTTCTGTTCCATCAAGTGATTATCACATGGTCAGTAATTAAAGCAAATTATGATAATGTTCTCTTCAGAATCTCTTTTCCCATCGAGAGTTTCACCGTGTCTTTGGCGTTTGTTTCACCAACAAAATTTAGTTGTTCCTGCATTTGCATGTGTGGCTGCACTCAGACCTGCCTTCCTCCTATGTGACCAGTCTTTTTGTCCCTTGTGAATAAGATCATTTACACTTTCCATATGTTTTACGTTTCCTGATATTAATGTGCAACATCATCCCCTTTATCTTTCCCAGCTTTGTCATTTTAATGAGTAATGGAATACTGCCATCTCTCTTTAAACCATGTAACTGCATCTCGTACTCAACACTGCTCAAATGACCTTATACTCTGTGTGTGATTTTGCATTTTATAACAAATGCTATAGTGTTTCAGATTATTGAAAGAACTTTCTAACTTACTTGGACAGTGGTCGCATTTTTTCATTTTTGTATATGAAACCAATTAGACTCTTGAAACTTGGCCAACTCAGTGAACCTTAGGTCTGCAAATCACCTAGAGAGTACCCATGAGGTAGTCCTCGGTAAACAGGAGTGAGTGAAGCCAAATGGATTAAATAAAGAATTTTCCACATGTAAATTTCATTTTGGCTGTAACAAAAAAGTAGCAACTATATGTCAATATCGAAATGAATCAATACAGCCTCTTTTTTATGGGCAAAACGGGCTTTCTTGTGAAAAAAATATCACAAGTATAGCTGAATCAAAACAAATATATCAAATCAGTCCTGTCAAAAGCACCCCATGATTCATTAGCTTGTAGAACCAAATTTAGCAGACATAACTTGAAGTAATTCTTTGTTGTATGACTTTATCAGTCTGTACCATCATTGTGCAGAAATTTTGATCTCCACTTCTTTACAGTGATTTTAGGGCATTTATGCACAGATCTCTTAAGATCCTTCCACAGTATTGCAGTCAGGTTGAGATCTGCAGGTTGACTGGGCCATTGCGACACCTTGGTGTGTTTCCTTTTCAGCCATTCTGCTGTACATTTGCTGCTGCGCTTGGGATCATTGTCGTGTTGCACGACCCAGTTTCAGACAAGATTTAGCTGTCAGGCAAATTGTCTTCACATTTGACTCTAGAATAAGTATACACAGTAGCTCAAGGTTGATTCAATGACTGCAAGGTTCCTGGATCCTGTGGCTGCAAAACAAGCCTGAATCACAACCTGTCTGAGATTCAGCTCTTGCTTTTTGCATATTCTGTGAGCATTGCACGGTCTGACCTTGGGGTGAATTTGCTGGAATGTTCACTCCTGAGAACACTGTGGCATTGTGTCAACACACACCTGAATGTTCCAGACCAGAAAACTGTCAAACTTCTGCTTTTATAGAGGGGCTCACACTTAGCTCGTGGCAACTACTTACTATCTTAATTCCTATGAAAGCAGTAAGGGTGTACTTAGTTTTTCACAGGACTGCATAGAGTCCTGTGAAAGCTTTCTTTTTCACATGAGTTTGTATGCTTGCATAAGAAGCAACTGTTTTTCGGGGTCAAAGGTGACCGCTATCTGGTTGCTGTTAAAAAATCTCAGCTGTGTTTGTTTTTATGTGTGAAATCAAAATGGTGCATGCCATAAAGTAGCTTGTGGTGCATGATATTGTTAATACTTACACAAAGGTATTTTACTGCTTCCATTATAAAGATACTTTAAATCACCAGAAATGTATTTTTTTTCTTACCCTGTGAACATTACATTTTGGAGCATTCATTCTGGAATGCCTTGTGAGTCTCCTCCGTCACAGGAAACAGGAATTGCAGAGAAAGAGAGTTCTCCACCATGTAGAAATTGTCCAGTAATAACTTGTAGTAACTATCTATGATCAGCTAATCTGACTGTTTAAGATTCAGCTGGGGGGTTTACCCGTTTGAGGTGGAGTTTTAACTTTTAACTGTTACTGTTCTGTCAGTTGGTGGATGATGCACTACATGTGCAATCCAGTAAAATTCACAATCTTTCTTAATTGTATTTTCTCTAGGTGAGAGACCCTACAAATGCCCCCACTGTGACTATGCGGGTACTCAATCTGGCTCTCTGAAGTACCACCTCCAGCGGCACCACAGGGAGCAACGCAATGCCTTATCAGCTGCCTCAAATTCCTCCTCCTCCTCTGGTCTCACCTCCACTATCAACAGTCTCACCTCTGGAACATCTGGATTGGTCAAGCAGCGCCGATCTCAACTCAACCACGGCCCGGTCAACCGGATTCCAACAGACACCTCCACCTCTCGTCACAGCCAGCAGTCTTGGCTCCTGGGACTTCCAGACCAGCGGGAGCATCGAAAGGCCTTAGCAGCTCTAAGGGATGTCGACTTGGAGACCCAGTACAGGTACCTGTCTGGAGTAATGGGCGCACTTTATCAAGGTGGAATGGAAGGAGGCTGGATCAGGGAGTCTCCTCCACCAAAGGCGCCTAAAGTGTCACGGCGCAAGCCCCTTACTACAAGCCGAATGGTTCAGCCATCAAGTGACAAGGAAGTACCTGTGCCATCAACTCAGGAGGGTGGGTTTGAGCCGCTAGATCTGTCCCGTCGCACTTCACCTGGTCTTGGAGGGATGGAGGACGATGTAGGCGTGAGTGTAAGAGAAGGGGGTGATGATGCTGCAGAGGATAGTTCAACAGGGGTCAAATTGAGCCAGTGTTTGTTTTGTCCTTTTCGAACATCATCAGCAGAGCTGATGGCCATGCATCTCCAGGTCAACCACACCAGTAAGTCCAGGCGCAAAAGAAGCTCTTCAGTTATCTTGGATGATGATGGAACCTCAAGGGCCACAAAGCCAAGGATGGGTCACTCCAACCTCGACCCTCTGACAATATGGAGGCACGTAAGTGAAGGAGAGTCCCAAGCCCCCATGGGGGAATGGTCCTCAACTCAGGCCCAGACCCTTAATGGTCTCACTGAGCATACAGCAGAACATCTGGCTGATGTTCTTGAACACCCAAACTCCATGTCCTCACTATCAAAGAATGTAACAGATGGTCCAGCACTCAAGGGCAAAATTGATGGAGAGAAAGAAGATCAAGAAGAGGAATTTGAAGAGAATTTGGAGAACAGCAGTCTGGAGGATTCGCAAGACCAGGATCTGAGGATGTCTCTCGCTCTTTCACCAGCCCTGAGCTCTAACCACGTGGCAGGGGAGGAGGAAGGAGTCTTAAGAGATTAAAATGTGTTGAATGACACCACTTAAATTGGAGTGTTGGGTTCAGTTTTTTTTTTCAACAAATTTTGAAAGGGCAGAAAGTATTGCAGAGAGAGAAGTTGTTTATGGTTAATCGAGTTTTCCCCAGTAATACCTTCATTTCTGGGCAGTCACGAGGAGTCTTGACAGAGAGGGAACCCACAACTGTGATGTTTCCTCTGTCATTATTTGTCTACTTGAGTTCAGACTTTGTGGTTCACCACAAAATATGGTAAAAAAAAATTCCTGTAAAAATAGAGAGCATGGATGCATCTTTTCAGGATTTTGTAGGCCACGTTTTCTATTTGTTTTTCAAACTCCACTGAAAGATGGGTGATTTTTACGATGATCTCCAATTTGATAATTGAGCAAGAGCAAGATCCTGCATCAATCTAGAGTCGTGCATTTATCCCACACTTATGGTGGACTGTAAGTCCCAGACTACTACACTGACCGTGCCGAAGCCAGCTGGGACTAGATGCTGTCCTGACTGACCATTGAACAGCTTCAGGTTCCTCCTCAAACTACGACAAAAAAAGACGTGGAGGAAACTTTATCCTAGAAAAGTTTCAAGCTGCAAACCTCAGCTAAGCTATTCTTTATTAATTTAAGGCATG
The DNA here is from genome assembly GCA_024447675.2 of Pterophyllum scalare. Lineage (NCBI taxonomy): Eukaryota > Metazoa > Chordata > Actinopteri > Cichliformes > Cichlidae > Pterophyllum > Pterophyllum scalare. The sequence continues at coordinate 111,646 of JAMQGT020012781.1, read as the reverse complement.
AGGCGACTGCTGCAGGCTGCGTGCGTTCCTTCAACTAGGTATCACTGCCTTGTTTGTCAGAAAAGTGTTTCTTGATAACTGTCCTAAAGAAAAACAGAAAGTTTGTAATATTTTTGTTTGTTTGTTTTCAGTTAGTGCCTGTTGATGTATGTTGTTGAGAGACTCTCTGGTATCCCTGCCCATCGAGGCTCTGATAGATCGTTCATTTTATCTGAATATACAGTTTAAAACAATTTAAGTACAATATATTTGTTAAAAGTGGTTCTAGGGTGTTGTGAATAGTTCAGTTGTAAAAGAAATGCTACATCATAGTGTAATGTCCTTGACACAGACTGTAGCTGTTTGTGGCTCAGCTTAAAAAGAACAACAAAAAAAAAAAAGTATGTGATATAATGTGAGGAAAGGTCAAAAGCTGAGCGGTTAAGAAAGGCGGTCAGAGTTCAAAATTCAGTGTTTACAATGGTAGCGGTTGTTGGTTGGGTTCGCAAATGCACCAACAGAACACAGAGCAAGAGTCTGTGTGAGGGCTGAAGGGGCGACGCTTGAGCTCCTGAATACAATCAACTGACACATTGTTTTAAAGAGACTAAGACTGTGTCAAAAAAAAAGAAAAAAAAAAGGAAAATTTTAACTTTTTACAAGGTAGAGAACGATGAAGAAAGCAGTCTAGCTGCCAGGCAGGACTAAATCTAAGAAACAAACTGTACTTTTGGGTTACGGTGTGTTTTAGATGAGTAGATTCCCTCTCTTCTTCTTCTTTTTTTTTTTTTATAAGAAAAGACAATGGTAGGAGTAATTATTAAAACACTAACAAACGCATAGGCATCCCAGTAGAATATGTGTAGCTTTTGTAAAGACGAGAAAAAAAGCCGACTTTTGTTTATTTTCATTTCAAGATGCTTACAGAAAAAGGTTATCAATATAGGTGATACTGATTATAATGTTTGTGAGCTAAGACTAGTTGGAATGTCTATACAGAGCACTGTGCAAGTTTTTTGAGTTCCCAAAGTAGTTGTTTTCATTTTGACTTTATCAATAGACCAAACGTTTTTTCAATGGCAGTTGTCACTTTGGTTGTCATTTTTAAGTGTGTAAATGTGTGGTTTCAGTAGATTTACCCCATCGATTAACAAAATCAGTCAGTTAGGTTGACATTGTATCAAATATCCAACCACTGAACTGGCAGTTAAATGAAAAAAAAAGAAGAAGAAAAAAAGAAACCCATTTTTAAATTTTTTTTTTGTGGAAACATCCAGTAAACACTTCCTTTTTTCTAGTCTGAAGGTATATTTATGAATGTGAGGCATTAATATTCTCTTACACTGGTTAACAGCCTCTATTTATCTGCTAAGAGTCAAATTGATGGGGTAATTTATGATTGTGACCACGCTTTAATGTGCATTAATGTGTTTAAGTTCCCTTTTTTAGAGCACCTTATGAGTTTTGTAGTGAAAGTCCCTTAGTGGTGTCTCCTTTAACAACTACTGTCAATGCCACCGTGCCTTCTGTTTCAAGCACTTCCTGGTATATTTTGTAAAACTCACCAAAAGCACTTAGCCTATATCTACACACTCTCTTTCCTCTTTCCTATTCCCCTCCAACACATCAGCCCATTCTCTCCATCTTCTTCTCCTGTGTTCACCTCCTAATCCCTCTCTCTTTGTGTTCTTTTTTTGTTTTTTTTTTGCCAGTTTTTACTCCTGCTTTTCAGGCCCATTGGGCCTTAAACAAGGTCACTAGGCCTTACATTCTAGCATGGCTAGACTCTTAAAAGAATGGACTACCTACTCTTAGACAAGTAAAAATTGTTGTAGAAGTAGGGTTAGAGAACTTTTGGTCTTAATACTAACCCTTGGTAAACCAAAGCCCAAGTCTAAGATGAATTTATGTTGTATTTAATCTCATGAGGTGCCAAAACATGTCTGATGTGACACTAAAGCAAATACACTCGAGGAAACAAAATAATTCACCTGCCCCCCCATCCCCACCGCCATGATGCTTGCTCTCCCTACATGTCCTGCTCTCATCTGTAATCCGTCTATCTCTAGCACCACTTGAAGGTGACGTGTACTATCTGGTATTGAGGCCTTTATTAGATTTTATTTCAGTTTGTGTGGTGTTTGTTCAATGCCGTTGAGATGGAAAAATGCTCTTATAATGATAAGTATTATTGTTTTAGCATTATGGTTAAAAAAAAAAAATCAAGAGAAATGTGTTGTTGAATGTTGTACAGATAGCATTAGAGATGTTGTGTTTTTTTTTTTTTTTTAAGGAGAGCACAAACCTGAGCAATGGCCCCTCCAGCTCCTCCCGCTGGCAGATGGGAATAAAATGGCCTGCCAATCATCGTAAATGTCTAATGACAAAAAGTCCCTGAGCTGTGACATATTTTCAAAAGAAACAAAAGCAGCATTCTTCTTTGAAGATCTGAATGTAAAAATGAAGCCATTATTTCCAAATTGGTCGCACAGGAAGAAAAATCCTCTTTGCACCTGAGCAAGTCATGTTATTCTTTTGAAGGTGTAGTATAATAGGAGTAAGACAAACACACGCATGACTCTGACAGTTAGGCAAACCCAGAAAAACCAGGAAGAGCTTACCTGAAAACTGGTGAAATGCAGCTTTACGCTCCAAAGACGCACAGTGTAGCTAACACGGTTTAGCAGTGGCTACTTTCTCCACACCTTCCTACCGTCACACGCACATTGCGTGAGAGTTTTCCGCCATATTGGACGTGATATAACCACAAGTCAGGAGAGGAAAAACGTTTATTCCCAGAGTGGTTGGTGGAGGTTGCTAGGTCAAATTGGTCGCAACGAGGGTGAAGATCCTGTGGTTTGTTGGGTCACTTGCAAATTGTTGTAGTTACCTGTACTTTGCAAGGAAGTTGGAGGATTGTCTGCAAAAACTACTTGCTGAGTGGCAGAAAAGCTTGAAAAAAGTTCAGCACAAAAGTAAAAGTAAAGCAAAAGCCACCACATTTCAAAGGACGCAGCTTTTGCTTTGAAAGCAAAAAGTCTCTATTCTGTTTTGTGTTGCACTTTTCAGTTTCACTACCATTCGGAGAGTAGCTGGCAAGTGTGTGCCTATAAGTCAGTGTGTTTCACGCAAACAACAGGCGACTGCAGCAGTCTTCTAGGAATAAAGGTTTTTACTAACTGGTCAGGGAATGCACATTTTTCCCTACTGAGTGATGGTTGCCAGATGATTGCATCCTGGTCTCTAGGCCTTTGTGACTGGGGCCTTATAGACTTAACCCTATAATGTCACACATCTAAAATGGCCGACAAGCTAAAGTCATGTTAGCGGTCATATTAGTAGTAGTCATGTGACTGTAATGGTATATCTGACATTATATATATATATATATATATATATATATATATATATATATATATATATATATATATATATACAGACACACACACACACACATAAGCTAAGCTGCTCTTAGTACAAGTCTGTATAGCTAGAGATGTGTAAGTGTAAGAAATACTACTGCTGTTCAGTGAAACCAGTTAGAATTGATGCATTGATGTGCTTCCTATGCTAAAGCCTCCATGTTGCACTCCAGCAAAGTGGAAATTTAGACAGATGACATCTTGTTTGGCAGTATTTTGATCTAGGAAACAAAAACATGGTTGTGTCTATCCTCTGTCATGTAGATAATCACTGTCAGAGCACTGCACAACCACACGTAGCACAGACAAGGAAAGAAAGCTACTCATGCTAGTACTGATAATGTTTGCTGCAGGTTTTCCTGCTATTACACTTGTTATATAGTCTAAATTGAAAAGTATAGTTACTCAAATAAGAAACTGCAAGCAGCACTACCTTGTTCCATAGATACTGACACATCAAAATAAATAAATAAAGATTATTTAGGCAAAAAGTGTGCCAAACTATTCAAATGTTCCCAAAAAGATTGCTTGTGTTTGTCTGACTCTGAGCTAATTAAAAAAAAGCTCAAAATTCTGCAAATTTTTGCACAATTTTCAATTTGCTTCCTTGATATTTACAAATCGATGTGAAAACAGCACCTTATCCCCTCACTGTGAATCAGAATATTTCCCAGAAAGGATACGTTTGTCACTCCAAAGCGAATTGTTAATTTTTGTAATATGACAAATCTTTTGCGAGATGAAGGGGACCATGCTGGGTTTGAGCTCTTGTGTAGTTGACTGCCATTGCAGTGAGGGAAAACTGACCTAACATAGTAGTGACTAATATAACTTTGTGGACAGGTAAAAAAAAAAAAAAAAAAAAGTAAATAAATAAAAATAAAACACATTAGAAATAAATAAACACAAAACAAAGCCTGTCTCTTTTTTTTATGCCCGTCCATTCAGGATGCAGTTGTTCGTTTAAGTGTGAAAACGCTCCATGAGGTATCTTTATTTTATATGTTTATCAGTTGTTTGTAAAAGTTGTTTGTGATCAGAGTCTGAGCTGTGGGGATGCTGCGGTCCACTCCTTCAGTCAGGTTGAAGGTTGAAACAGCGAAAACTTCAACTTGTTGCAAAGGGATCCCTCTTGTGGCTGTGAGCAGTATTGCAGGAATTTGGAAAAGGCTTCCCTCAATCTTGATATTTGCTTCTGCTTATAGGTCAAACAGATGATTTTAAATGTCATTTTAAAAAATGGGGTAACTACATGTAATATTAGAAATGTATGTCCATTAATTATAATTGTATTAATGTTTTACAGCAGTGGTTGTAATGCTTTTTCGCCAAATTGTATCCATTTAAACTGAGTAGTGGCGCAGGCTGTGGCTGGGCCAGGCAAGATTGAGGCCCCATTTACACGAAAGCGTTTCCAGTGGAAACGGTGTCGTTTTGCCTTTTTTGTTTCTGAAAAGTAGTACGTTCACACGGAAACGTTTAAGAAACGAGCTCCGTTTTCACGGAAACGCAAAATGCTGAAAACGCTGCAGTTCCTATTGCCAGACCGCAAGCTGGCGGTGTGTATAGGAGCCGCAACCATAGTACGCATGTGCGAGTGCCCCCGTGTTCAAAAAGCAGAGTTTTCACTCCGTTCTCGTGCAAACGGGAGGCCGAAACGCATCTAAACTTAGCCGTTTTCATTTGGAAACGGTCTCGTGTAAGCGGGGCCTTGATTTTCCTTACAATAAAAAAAATAGTAATAAAGAATTAATGGAACACTTTTTAATCAGAGTACAGCATCAAATCAGTTAAACCTCTGGGATATTGATCTGGTCACATTGCAGAGGGGTTATTAATCGGTTTCAGTTGCTTTGGTGTTAATGAAATTAACAACAGGCACACTAGAGGGGGCAACAATGAGACACCCCAGAACAGGAATAGTTTTACAGGTGGAGGCCACTGACATTTTTTCTCCATGTCTTTTCTGACTTTTCCAGTTTTACTAGTTTTGCATTTGGCTAGGGTCAGTGTCACTACTGGTAGCATGAGACGATACCTGGACTCTTAAGAGGTTACACAGGCGGTCCAACTCCTCCAGGATGGCACATCAATACGTGCCATTGCCAGAAGGTTTGCTGTGTCTTCCAGCACAGCCTCAAAAGCATAGAGGAGATTCCAGGAGATATGCTGTTACTCTAGCAGAGTTTGACAGGGCCGTAGAAGGTCCTTAACCCATCGGCAGGACTGGTATTTGCTCCCTTGTGGAAGGAGGAACAGGATGAGCACTGCGAGAGCTACAAAATGACCTCCAGAAGGCCACTGGTGCAACTGCCTCTGGCTGATGTCCTGTAGTGGGCCCTATGTTCACTGCTCGGCACCATTGACCCTGATTGGCATTTGCTATAGAATAACAGAGCACGTGTAAAAGAGCCTGGAGAAGCCGTGGAGAACGTTATGCTGCCTGTAACATCATTCAGCATAATGGTGGGTCAGTGATGGCCTGGGGAGGCATATTCCCGAGACCTCTACAGGCCAGGCAACGGCACCCTGACTGTGAACTGAACAGCAACCAACTGTTGGTGATTTATAAAAAAAAAAATGCTGGCATGTCCTGCTGGCAAGAAAGAAGTGGTGCAGTATATTCACAAAAGGACAACAATGTAAAGCTATCTGAATATTCACAGATCAAGTATAACATTCTGACCACTGACTGGTGAAGTGATTAACACCAATTATCTCTTCATCATGGCACCTGTTAGTGGGTGGGATATATTAGGGTGTAACTGAACATTTTGTCCTCAAACTTGATGTGTTAGAAGCAGGAAAAACGGGCCATTGTAAGGATTTAAGTGAGTTTGACAAGGGCCATATTGTGATGCTATACAGCTGGGTCAGAGCATCTCCAGAATTGCAGCTCTTGTGGGGCTTTCCTGGTCTGCAGTGGTCAGGATTTATCAAAAGTGGTCCAAGGAAGCACCATGGGTGGCCAAGGCTCACTGATGCATGTGAGGAGCAAAGGCTGGCTCGTGCAGTTCCGGTCCAACAGACGAGCTACTGTAGCTCAAATTGCCAAAAAGGTTAAGAGAGAAAGCTGTCAGAATGCACAGAGCATCACAGTTTGTTGTGTTTGGGGCTGCATAGCTGCAGACCAGTCAGGGTGCCCATGCTGACCCCTGTCACCCACCAAAAATGCCAACAATGGGCATGTGAGAATCAGAACTGGACCACGGAGCAACGGAAGAAGGTGGCCTGATCTAATGAATCACGTTTTCTCTTACGTGCGTGTGCCACTTGTTGGGAACACCTGGCACCAGGATGCACTATGGGAAGGAGGCAAGCTGGCAGAGGTGCTGTGATGCTCTGGGCAATGTTCTGCTGGAAAACCTTGGGTCCTGCCATCCATGTGGATGTTACTTTTACACGTACCACCTACCTAAGAATTGTTGCAGACCATCTACACTCTTTCGTGGAAACTGTATTTGCCGATGGCCTCTTTCAGCAGGATAATGCGCCCTGCCACAAAGCAAAAATGCTTCGAGAGGAGCACAACGACAAGTTTGAGATGTTACTTGGCCTCCAAATTCCCCAGATCATCTGTGGATGTGCTGGACAAACAAGTCTGATCCATGGAGGCCCCACCTCACAACTTACAGGACTTAAAGGATTTGTTGCTAACATCTTGGTGCAGATACCACAGCACACCTTCAGGGGTCTAATGGAGTCTATGCCTCAATGGGTCAGGGCTGTTTTGGCAGCAAGAGGGGGACCAACACAATATTAGGCAAGTGGTCATAATGTCATAATATTATGCTTAATTGGTATATAAGATTTTGCAGCTTTTTAAACGTATTTAATCTGTATGGAAGCTTTTTTTCTGCCACTACAAGGAACATGTTTTGCAATCCATAAATCAACATTTTGAGTTATTTTTATCTCTTTTTTTTTTAGGGGCAGAAACAAGCTTCCTGTAATGTTCTTAGCATTTGGGGTAAATTGGTTTATGGAAATCTTTCCACATCATGCATGTTCTGTTTTAGAAACTTTTTAAAGATACACAAATTTAACAAAACCATTAATGAGTACTCAGGATCTGGTCTGCAGTTATTTAATAGCCACCCATGCTTGTGCTGCATATTCCCATTATTGTATTTCAGCCCTTAATCTGGGCTACTTTTGACATTTAAGACCTACATGCACCACTTGTAAATGTTGTGTGGGTCACATTGTGGTCTAAATGTCAAGGCACTCCTAACATTTGGCCCGATACAGGTTGACTTGTGACTGAGTTTACCAAGCTGGACTCACCGTGAGTCAGCTGTGTCAGTCAAAGACAAGTGTGGCCCACATTTTAACTGAAGATGTAGGTCATATCTGGTGCTGACATTTTCCTCCAGTATGCAAGAGGATGTTGAAAAGACCACTGTAGCTATGTGGATGTCTACAAGAACTCAATGATATCTATAGTAGTATAATCCAAAACTTGGGAAGTTTTATTGATTTGTTTGTTTGTTTAATAGCAGGCTTGAAATCCCCAGACCAGGTGCAGGTTGGGATCAAATGATATACTGAATGACAACAGCACCATCAAGTGGAGACACTTGGCAGCGTTGAGCAGCGGGAAGCAGATTCAAGAGGAACGGAATCTGTTTTCTATCCTCATATTTCCTCTTCCCTCATCCCTGACTAACCAGTTATGTCTGCTGCTTACTCCCAACCCTTGGGGGAAAAAAAAAACTTTAAAGCTTATAAATGTAGGAATATTCAATTAACAGTGCATGGAAATCAGCCAGTTGGAATAACACAGATTATAATTTCTGCTTTTTCAAATGTGGTTTACATTGAAACTCTTGAAAGGAAATCATACAGTCATCCTGACTGGGATGAGGAAACTCGAATCCCTGAATTGTGGTGACGGAAAAAAAAAGTTTAGAACAGGATGCGGAATTCACATAAAGAGTGTCACTGCAGGATATTCGTGTGTTTAGAGGCTAAATGGGTTCGGATTTCACGGTACTTTCAAAGGACAAAAAAAAAAAAGGGCATAACTATAACACATCAATTACCACGTCTGTGAGAAAGGTCTATCTAAATGCTCCAGGGTTATACTACTTATTACCTACCTATTAGCCTACATCCCTGTACTAGGGCAATAGTCTGCTCCCTGATGACTGTTTGAGACTGAGTGGGCGAGACGGAGAGAGAGAGCGCGGGAGAGAGAGGGAGAGAGAGAGGGAGAGGGAGAGAGAGAGAGCGAGAGAGAGAGAGAGAGAGAGAGAGCGGGAGAGAGAGAGAGAGAGAGAGAGAGCGCGGGAGAGAGAGGGAGAGAGAGAGAGAGCGGAGAGAGAGAGAGAGAGAGAGCGGGAGAGAGAGAGAGAGAGAGAGCGGGAGATCCTGTTGCCCATAAACCGCAGCGTTACTGGCACTAAAGCTTCCTTCCATCACCGGAGAACTGAGCATCACTTCACTCTGTCAGCCTTCCGCTTCACTCGGTCTCGGAGCACAGGCACAACCCCCCACTGTTATATATTTTATTTTTTTCACAGTCTGTGAAACACACACTGCAGCACTCTCTTGCGCTTTTGGCTTCGGTTCTGTCTGAAGGACTGAGCACGGAGAGAAGAAAAGACCGAAGTCCACTTCTTCTGCAGAACTCCCTCCGCGCACCTTTCCAGCATGAGTGAGGTGAGTGTGTTACAACCACAAGGCATGCTTTGTATTGGTCAAAAAAAAAAAAAGAAGAAAGGAAAAAAAGAAAAGAAATAATAATTAAAAAAAATGGTGCATGGGCTACAAGTGCAGTTATTGGAGTTTTTTTTTTTTTTGCGCGCTGCAGTCCGCGCTTCCTTCCTCTCGCTGAGCCGTAATTCTCTCTCCGCGTGTCCACATCTGCACCTGCGTTGAATTAACCGTGTTATCGTACTCCTGCGAGCACGCGCAGCCAGATCCCCCGGTGTTATTTTTCCTTGTTTATCAGCGACCTTTCCGCGCGCGCACCAATCCCCCACGCCGCAAAATCCCGCAACAGCAAGGTGCGGTTAAGAATCAGAACAAAATGTTTTAGCGCAGCGCTCTTCACTCCTGCTTGGCTTTGATCCCGAGACTGACAGAAGTGCTGCAATGAGAGGAGCAGCAGCAGCAGCAGCAGTGACACCAGCTCACATCGCCAGTGGGCACTATGGACATGTTAATAGAGCACAAGGGTTTTCCCAAATCGGGATGGCGGGGCTTGTGGGGGCTTTCATAACAGCCAAATGATGACATTTAAATTTCAGCATGTGAATGATTTGTCATTTAATTCTCTTGCATAAGAGAGTGAAAGCAACCACTCTGCAGAACATTTTTTTTCTTAATGCTAAGGATTAGAGCTTTATGTCAGAAATTCATACAGTGCATAAAGTTACATATTTACTGCAGAACCACTCTGTGATTCATTCACAAACTTGCTGCATATGCACTGCCTTTGTCCTTGCATAATAAAGTAGTTTTCTATTATGGAAGTGGGGGAATCCATGGAAGGATTAAAAGTATGGGTGCTTTTTGTTATGCATACCTATGCTGATAAGCTTACCAGTTTTATTGCTGAGATGCATCATTGTCCAAGTGGTCTTTACAAGACAGTGTGCAAAACGGATCCTACTTGCAGGTTTCTGTTGAAGCTTGCGTGCCAGTGCTTCATTATTTCTAGGATATAATCCTTTAGCTTTAAGCTGCAAGTTGACTTAGAAGTAGAAAGGAATGATGTATTACTCTTGCAGGGGCCTCTAACATTCACCCTCCTTAAACCCTATATTAATTACTTGTGCATAATCTCTCAGATATTCATCTGAGGTGGAGTCATTGTGACTTCCCCTTCCATAGGCGGTGGAATGGAAATGATAATCAGGAAGATTAACAGATAGTCATGTTACGTAACTTAGTAACTTGTACAGTAGAATGTCATATAAGGAGGTGCTGAGATGGCTGCTGAATCGATCACTTCACACATAGATAAAAATAGCGTCCCTGTGGAGTGATTATTTCCTCTCTTCTGTCACGGAAGTGGAGCAGTGCTCCAGTGGGACTGCTCATTCTGTATGTGTAATGTATTTTACTCTTCAGCCCGGGGCAGATGGGATGTGTCACTGTCTTTTGATACGTAGCAGATAATGCCACTAGTGCACATGGAGGGATTTGAAATGTAAACACACAGTGATAGATAGAACATCTGCTTGTTACCTCTGCAAATCACTGCATTCCCGAAGCTTGTCTCCTGCATCTGTACAGAGCTGTGGGCTGAAGCTAGTTGCACCATAAGACAAAAACACAAAACAAAACTAGAGGTTTGCATCTGTGAAGCCACTTAGACAAAAAAAAAAGTGCATTTTCTGATAGAAGTCTGTTTGTACAATTTTGAAAATTGTACAGACCACGCCTGAAAGGGCAGAACTGATATGAAGAGTCAAGGAAAATCTGGCTACCTGATTTCCAAGGTGATCACCTTCAATCATAATCTAAATAAGATGAATCAACACAGAAATTAAAAGAAAATTTAAAAAATGGAAACATCCAATATATAGATAATAGTGTTATTTAAGATTTATAGTTGCTTTAAAGCCATAGACTGTATGTAAAAGATGGAAATAAAATATGGACCTCGACATCACCCACTGACTTCCCATTTTGAAGAGTCGAAATCATTGTCGAACCAGAAATGAATGTATTTGGTTGAGCGGCTGGAATGCTAATCTATCAGCTAATGTTAACTACCTTGATTAACAAGTTATAACAGACTAATATCCTTGCTAATTCACATACTTCTGGGATGGTTTATTAGCACCACCCCAAACGATGGTACTAATACCAAAAGATGGCACTAATAGGTCCACAAGTCACATTATTTGTCACAAAAATACCTTAAAATACTCCAAAATACACCACATACACAGTTGAAGGGTCCGGTGATGGTAAAACGTAAGCTGTTTCCACACTGGAAGCGATTTGCAACGACAGCAACCAGAGACCACAGAAAGTGATTGACATTCAGCAACTCCAATAACTACAGTTGAAATAACCGCTGGCAGGACCTGAGATAAACGTTTCTCAACTAACAGGTGAGCAACTAACTGAAGTGACGACCAATTAGAGTGTAGGATACTGCTGATTGACATATGACCTGATAGTAAATACACTGCAGTTACTTAGGCAACCAGAGACCAACCATGAGCTTCAATGAGCGAATTGCTTCCAGTGTGGACGCGGCTTAAGGTGCTCATATTGGTTCTCCACTGGCAGTGCACTGGCAGACTGTAGGGAGCTATCCGTCTACCTGCAGAGAGCATCTGCTACCAGAAGGAGGCAGTGTCCAAAGTAAGTGGTGCTTCTTCCATTCTTGGAGAACTTCACAATGGGAGAAGCATGTCCTTTTCTTGTTCTGGTCCAAGCTACTTGCTGCAGGACTGCAGTGGAGCATGTTTGCATTGGTTGAAAACTCCTCTCCGTAGGCAAATGTCTACGCAAATGGACACAACCGTGGTAGCATAAAAGAAGCATAAGTACCCTAGTTAGCACCTACCTATCACTAAGAGACCATGTACAGCTGATACCTATGCACTCTCCTGCATATGTTGTCTATTCCCTTCAAGTTAAAACTGGCATTTCAGAAGCCTATAGAAGTCCACACTGTCCATTTCAGATCGTCCATGTTGGCCTGTAATGTTACATTTCTCACACCATCTGGATGCAGCTGCCTGAAAAGGACTTACACAGTGTTATTTCTAACCAGCCTGTAATCTCTGGCGGCCAGCCTACCGCTAACCCATTTGGACTGATACAAGTTGAACTCACGATCTCATGCATTAGGCTGCAGCCATGGTGCAGTCCCAGAGGATGAGGTGCTAAGTGGGGTGTAAAAGCATTTCTGTCTCCTTTTTATTTCAGTTTTAAACCTCCTCTCTGACATTTGAGCATAAAAACACTGAGCTTGAAAAAAAAAAAGTGGCACACTCAAGATGTGATAAAGGCACACATGTAGTCCTGTGTAACACACATTTAATAACTGATTAACAGCTACAAGAACATCCCGCAATGCATTATCTTAACATGTACTTCCTCTTATTTGAAATTAGTGGAAGGAGATGAGGGTGTGTGTCATAACTCGTAACTTTACAGTGAATTCAGCCTCTGTGTGAGCTACACACAGTCTCATTGAAGTAATGGTGATGAGCTATCGTAGTGCACCTTCCCACTGCTTTGACAAACTGTCTCCTCCAGCTGAAATCCTGTCACCCACTGCCTCATTTCCTCTTCTTTCTTTCTCTCTCTCTTTTTACGAGCTTCTATTCAACTCTACTCTCTCTTTACCCCCCCCTTTTTTTTAAAGGCTTCACTGTATTCTCCTTAGCAACAGCAACTGAGCAAGGACTCAGGCAGGGTATTAACACTTGCATGCACACATTTGGGAGCCAACATCTGCACAGCAGGAGGCGCTGAGGAAGTCAAAAGGAGAGGCAGAGAGGGAGGAAACAGGGATGAGAGAGAAGGGACTTTTAATTTGTTGGAATATGAATGGAATATGCGGCGATTGAAACGAGTTTGGGGCTGTTATGCAATTCATGTTTGGCTCTGGTTCCACTTTTGACAGCTGTCTGCTGGATTTTCCTTTTATCCCTGCTCCCTCTCAAAAGCAGGTCGGCATTAGGAGGAAAAATAAGATGTTTTTAAAAGTATTTTTAAAAACAAGTCCCATAATCCAAAAGTGTTCAGCGGAGCATGCAAGCATGCTCGCAAGAGAAAGGTATAGCTTTCTCATTATGCTGATAATTAACACTTGAGCACGCAGCTGCCCCCCACCCCACACACACACACACCCTTCCCCCGCTAAAAGCCACCCTCTTCCTAGCAAGCTGGCAGGGGATAATTATCAGGGTCTGATGTAGCTCCAAGGCCAATCTGAAGCTAGTCAAGTAAATCTGAGAAAGCGCCAATCTTTGTTTCTCTTTGTCAGTGTGTCTCTCTCCATCTGTCAGTCCCTTTTCTTCACTTTCACTGCCCCCCCCCCAAACACACACACACACACACACACACACCATCCTCCTTCCTGCCCCCCTCCCCCCTTCCTTCCCCTTGACTCAGATTGTGCTGCATCTGGCATGTTTGGAAATCACTGGCTTTCCCCTACTCCTTCATGGAGGTATAATCCTTTTATTTCTGTCTATAAATACATTTCTGCTGAGCTTTTAGAGGCTTTCTGCTGCCTCCTTTTCCTTCCCCTCCTCTCTGACAGCAAGTGCAGCACTAAGCCCTATCAGTGTGTATGGCTTAAGAAATGTACTCTGTGTTTTTTTTCAAAGGAGAGACTGTTGAGAGTTGAGCAGAGACAAGTGCAAGCTGAGAGAAGGGACCAGTAAGAGATGTGTCCTTCTATTAAAGGAAACCTAAAAATGTGCTGCTGGTCTCTGAATTGTTGTACCTTCTTTATAGCCATCTTTTTTCTTCTTCTTCGTCTTCTTCTTACCCAATCATCTTTCTCCATGTCTCACAGACTGAGGCTCGAACGATGAACTGCAAATATACATGCTCAGTGGCAAATTACTTTAAATGGGAAGCCACAGATATTTGTCATTTTCAGCCACACGGGTTTGTTTGAAGTATTATTTAAATGTTTGTAGTTTGTAAAACACAGTAAGACTGTTAGTATGTCTGGCATGATTTGGGATTTACTACAGTATAGTATGACACATATATATGAGACTTGAGTGGCAGTCTTCAGTGATGTATCACGGCCTCTCTTTGGGAATATAAACTGTCACCATCAGGGTGGAGGTACAGTGCAGGGTTTTGGTGCCCAGAAGTCAGATTTTTCCAAATTAAACACAACAATAAACAATGAGAAAAACAATAAAACTCCACATTTGGAGGCTGGCGGGGTGGAGAAAGCTTTACCTAACAGATTCAAGTGTGACATGACTTTGAGTGTTTGTGCACTGTTAGGTGTAGGTACCAAAAGTGTGGCTGAAACACCCTATTTTAGAATGTAAATCACATTTTACAATGCACTTCATCGCATGTCGGGATGAACCGACTGGCCAGTTCCACTTTCTGATTCTCTTCTAAGTGTGACCTGCTGAAACCGACTTCTGTCTGCTCCGGTTTTCTTTGTAAGAACAATAGCTGTCAGTATATGCAAGAAAAAAATCAGCTTATCTTCAGTGCAAAACATTATTCTCTGTAAGTTACAGGATCTTCTCTCAGTGAAACAACTAAAAATAAAGTGCTCTGATACTGAAAAGAAGTACAAATAATGAACTGAAAATGAGCTGCTGCACACATCTTTACCTGTCATATTTTACCTTACCAAACAGAAACAGGTGCAATACATTTATATGACAAAACAAATGTCAGGTGCTTACATTATTTTCCAATATGTTTACAATGTCACCACATAGCAGGACATCGACTCTTTCCACTTTTTCACTTGTCTCCATAATTTTCCTCCTAACGGCTTTGATCCATTGCTCATACCGAGGCTGCTGGATTGTGCCTGGCTCTGAGCTCTGGATAGCTTTAGCTTTAGCCGCTTTGTTAGCTTCTTTGAATTGCCCATGTTCAGCTGAGTGAGGGTGATTTAAATGTCTGATTAGGTTTGTTGTTACCAACATTTTTGTGGGGGTCTCCTTGTGGTTCACTGTGTCGTCACTCACAGTGAGGAGATTCCATGCTAATGACACGTTAGCATGTGGCTGTGAATGAGCCTGTGACTAGCTGCCTGCGCCACCGTGTGCATAGTGCGCATGCATGAAACAGAGCAGCTCGTAATCAAATATAGGTCAGGCTAGGGCTAGGTACACTAAGATCTGTTAAACAGGTGTTTGTTTGTCAATTGGATTTGACTGCAATTGCTGATCGTAGGTGATGTCATTATACCTGCTGTTGCTGCCCTTGTTGACTTTTGGTGGAGCACACCAAAAGTCATGTCACGTCTGGTGGCACAGTTGCGCTTCGGTGTTGTTTTGACCAGTTGTGTACCTCTCACTTTCTGTTTTTTTGTAACCTCGAACAGTTGCCACGGCTGGGTTGAAAACAGTCCAGTGTTATTGGTTATTCTCTCTCTCTTCCACAGATCATCTCGATACCTTATGCAAGATTATTGAAGATATTTACTTTTATGCATTGACATCACAGTTTTAGTTAATATTATTATTATTCAATATTTAATCTCATTAAAAAAATCTGTGTATCAGTAAAAAAAAAAAAAAAACGTACTTCTTTAGAGCATGTTTTTCTGTGGTTCATTGTTACCAGTTTTATACCTGTGCTCTCATATACCTATTATCCCCGTCTACCTCCAGGAATCCCAACTATTTCTCTCACTCACCACACAGACCCCCACCCACTGACTTATATAAAGCCATTAACTGGCATTGTGCTATTTTTAGTGGGCAGGTACAGTGTGTTACAGCATGAGATTGTTATGACTCGAGAACAGAGGCTGAGGGTGGCTGAGCTGCAAAATTTAATGGATAGAGGATTGGGCTCCGGTTTTAAAAATAAAAGTGGTCAGAAAGTCAACAGAAACATGGGGGTGAATACATTTAAAGGCTTTATGCACCAAAGTCTAAAATACTCTTATAGTTCACTTTATATTACTATTCATTAGCCTGACAATGCTGCTTATGTTTGCTTGGATGCACAGTGTTGACTTTGATGGTCAGATATATACATAGGCACATGTAGTCCAGACGGGTTAAGCTCTTAAGCTTGATGTCTGTCTTTAAAGCCAAAAGCACATTTAATAACACACCATGCATGATAAGAACATAAGCTTGTGAACCTTGTGAACCTTGCACCCATTATACCTCTGTCCTGTTTGTGAGCTCTTGTGAACATCAGAGTCAATCACAGCTCAGAGCTCAAAGCACAGCTCCAACTGTAGTTTTATTAGGGCCTAAAGTTCATTAGAACCAACAGCCCATCAGAATCCATTAGGGTCAGTAATTATAAGCTCTGAAAGCAGCAGTTTGAATAGGATGAAATCCTGGAAGCATCTGGGGATATGAGCGGCTCGGTCCACTTAATGTACAGTAAGAGCAGCTTTGAGCAGATGTTCAGCTCATACAGTATCACACACTCTGCACCAACGCACATCTGGCCGCCCCGCCAAACAGTGGCCGTTAGATGAGTGTCCTCAACGTAGAGATGGAGAGAGGAGGAGGAGTACACTGAGGGGGAACGCAGGGTAGAGGAGATGGAGACAACAAACGGGTGGGCGTAAAAATTGAAGGGTAGAGTGCAGAAGAGGAGAGAAGAGGAGATAAAAACAGAGAGGCGAGAGCGTGAGTTCACCCAGGCTAAAGTAAGCATATGAGAGAACTATAAGGTAGATAAAAACAGCCCACCAAATGGCATATGTTATGTAAGAGAAGAGGGGAAAAAAAAAGAGGCAGGAAGATGAGAGACGGATAGTTGGACAAAGAAAGCCCCATCTAAAGGGAGCTTCACTTTTTTCTTGGCACAATTAATAAATAAAAGTCATTAACAATGTCGCCTCCAACTGATGATGCATCCTCCCTCTGGACCAAGTGGTAATGAATCCAGTATTTTGACGCATAATTATTGCATCCCTCCAAAGCTAGTTACCACTTTTATGGTGCCCATTTGTCTTTTCAGCTAAATTTCCGACAGTGTTTTAATTTTACGATAATGTGGAGATAGAACTAATATATTCTCAAGCATGAGGCTGAACTACTTCATAATCTCGTTATTGTCCTGCTAGTGTTGCGTTAGAGCAAGGCTGGAGTCTCTTGTTCATCATGAAGGTTTTGCTCCCAGGAACTGAAACCCTCACTACTGTCTGAAGAAATATTGGATCGTTTAATCAAATGGCTGCCTTGAGTAGACTTAAAGTCAAATCTGAATCTGATTTCTCTTCATTTTGTGCAAGATGATACTTCTGTGGAGTCCTATTGGCTGGAGCCATGTTTGTTTGCTGCATTCATCTTTTGGATTTATTGGATTAATCAACATTAGTTGGCTGTTAGTGAGCCTAGACTGGTAGGTGTGGTTCTTGGGAGAGTGCTAATGTCAAGCTCAACAATATACAGAGGTTTTAGCTAAAGTGACGGTGATAGTGGTGAGGAGAAGACGCAAATCTTGGACATGGCCACACCAAGTAACTGAAAGTGAGCCTTTTTTAGGCTGATGCCAAAAATTTCACTAGGATAAACTGAGTCCAAAATGAAATGAAGAGCATAAGTCAAAGAATGGGCTAAGTAAGCAAAGGTGAGTCACAGGAACACAAGGGAAGTAGTACAACAGACAAGCTAGCAAACAGAAGAGGGAAACACTGGACGATATATGTGCTGAGCAGTAATTTGGGGAACAGGCTGAGAGCGAAACGTGAAAACTATCAGGGAGAAGCAAACAATCACAAAGGACAGAACAAGGTTAGATTTTCTTTTGTGGAACTAGGCACAAAAGAAACCTAACCTTCAAAGTAACACAAGAAATAACCAAAAGACACTAACACAAACATAAATACTAACACCTAAACTGTGCAATACAAGGAAACACAACTGCCTAAATGCCAAAAGAAGACAGAGGGAAGCACCGAGAGAAAAACAAGCAAGACAGTTAAAAGCTACTACAATAAATAGTAGACAATATGCAAACCAAAATACTGTAAATCACAAAATTAAAATTATCCCTAGGATCCGGTGAAACAGGCAGGATGAATAGAATAACAATGGAAGCATGAAGCAAAACACAGGCTCGTGAGTGGAAACCCCAAATCAAAACCCCAGCAGTATCACTAGAAATCAGCTTCACCTATCCAAAACTTCAAGCAGTAAAATAATAAAACTCAAACAGATTCAAAGGGGCGAGTCGCTCATCAGGCCTGGCTTTGTTGCTGACGGTTGGTCACATGTGGAGATTTCAGGCTTTAGTTGCCTTGGTTACCCCTCTAATGTATTCACCACCCTGTCATATGTCAATCAGTGGTACCCTTCGCTCTCTATGGTAGTCGCTTCAATTGCTCTCCTCAGTGACATGAAAAGTACCCGCCGTCACAAGTGGTTATTTCACTTGATTTTCTGTGTTCTCTGGTTACCACGTCACTGTGAAGCGCTTCCTGTGTGGACGTCCCCTATGAATTCTAATCACAAATACCCTGGAACCATGACAGAAAGCCTTTACCAGCCTCAGATGTTATTCTGTATCATTAGAATAACAAGGCTACAGCTGCAAAACTGTAATTTCAAACATTAAGGATGGCAACAAGTTTAATACAGAAATCTTTTTTTAAATTTCTTTTTATAAAAGTGTTATTTCTACCTGTAATGGTTTTCTACAGATTTTAAATAGATTTGTAAATGCTGTTTACAATCCAAAAGATTAGAATTTAAGCTAATGACCTAAGCTAACTTCAGCCATGGCTTGTAAAATCAGATAAGTACAATGTCAATAACCGTGCAGTCTATCTATCGATTTCCTTAACCACTTATCCATTTCAGGACAGTTGGGATGCTGGAACCTATCTCTTCTTGCCGTGAGGCGACAGTATTAACGACTGCACCACATTGTTATGTGTGATATATAAAATGAGCGAGCAAACAAACAGTGGGAAAGGTTTTCCTGTGCGTTTTGCAAAATACTGTTGGAGGTTGTTGAAGTAGCTCCTGTTTTAGGTACTAAATTGTCATCAGAGGCATATATTCTACTCTTACTCTCAGACATGCTCGGGATTGTTTCATTATTATATGGTAGGGAATGTAGACACACGGCATCACTGTTTCATGATATTTATACCAATATTATGACAGGAGATATGATATGGTTACTGTGAATAATGACCGTAATTTACAAAATGGATATTGTATTCAACAAGACTTAAAGCTAATTCTTGAGACCATAATCTCAACAGAAAACTGTTTACTAAGGTCAGAGAGCAATGGAGCTGAGGGTTGTTTCCCATAAACTACAACTGGATGTCTTTTTGTAATCACAGAAGTTGCCCCCTGCTGGCCATATATATATATGTGTGTGTGTATTTATATGTATGTGTGTGTGTGTGTATATATATATATATATATATATATATATATATATATATATATATATATATATATATATATATATATATATATATGAAGGGCAGGCAAAGGAGACTCAGTTGGGAATGAACAACTCCTACTCCCTGCAGCCTTTAAACAGCCTCTCGGTGAAAAGTCAGGCAATAATAAACGTAATTTTACTGACATTCTAAGGTACACCGAACCGAGACACCAAAACCGTGATACGAACCAAACCGTGGATTTAATGAACCATTCTACCCCTAATGCACACACACACATAATTGCCAAGTCTTGAAATAAACATCTCACTCACTGTACAAGCACATGCATATGGATGTTTATATAGACTAAGTAAATCCTGACTTTACACAAGACTCAGACTCTACTCTCCCAGGATTTTTCCCTGGGAGCAAGGTCTCGTTGCAGGAGTCTACTTCCTTCTCCGGTCACTTTGAAGGCTACACCGAAAGCTTATTATGGAATTCTTTTGTTCAGTGATGCCAAAAAACATGTTGTCTACCTAGTCTATCAACACAAAACAAATCAAAACATTATTTGATGATAAATTCCTCAACATGCCACAAATTATCTGGCTCCAGCTTCTCGTTTATTTATTTATTTTTTCTTCTATAAAAGGAAACGGAATTGCTTTGAAAGGACTGTTCACTGGCCAAATCATTGCTGACTTGGATATCTTGTCCTTTGTGAAAGAAATGATTAATCAGCTAATTGGGTAAACAATCAAAAATAACTGTTAGATGAGGTCCCAAATCATATGTGCAATTCGCAAAGCCCCAAATCTCCCCACAAAGTAAACAATACTTGGAAAGAAGACGGGAACGGTGGGCTGGTTTTGATTATAATCATCTCTGACAATTGCAGGCAGCTCTCGAGGACCTTATATAAGTAATTTAATATTTATCATGTTTATTCCATGAAGACTAGACTTTGAGAACAGGGGAGGATATAAAAGGACCAGCTGGGAACGGATAAAGAAATGTGGCAGGAATGTGAGGAAAACAGCTTGGAGAGGTGTATTCCCCAAAGGAAAACCTTGTCGTAAATGAAGTGCATCACACTGTGTGAGCAGAGGAAGAAATCCGAGAGAGGAGGGTGTGTGTGTGTGTGTGTGTGTGTGTGTGTCTTTGTGCTTCTTCATATGTGTGTACAGTACGAGCCCGTGCATCCATCTGGACTGTTTAGGCTAGCCGAGTCTTGTCTGAATTGACGCTGTATGTTCCAATTTTTGTCATGGAGCATGTGTGCGAGTTTTTCTAACCTCGCTCTTGCTACAGTGCATGTCGCTTTATCCCTCTCTTGCATCCTTCTCCTTCCATATGTGTCTTTCTCTCTCTCTCTATCACCTTCAGTGGCTCCCTAGGGCAGCCTGTTAAATGCTGCAATCTGTCTCTGTCTTCCATCCTTACCCTGCCTCCCTCTTTTCCTTTTCTCTCTGTCTCTCAGGCTTTTCTCCGAGGCTTGGTGCTCATGAATCACAACACTAACTACTACATGTAAAAGAGGGAAATCCCTGACTAAAAGCAGGAAGTGGAGGGGGTGATAAGGACATATCTCAAGGGGGTATTAAAGCCGGCGAGTCATTTGTGATTTAGAGAGAGTAGGAGACAAGGACAAGAGAAGAAGAAGAGTTTGATAAAGGGATGGGCAGATGACATTACTATCTAAGGGTATCGAGGTTGGAAGGTTACTTTTAATTTGATTTCAGCTCATTCAGAAAGCTCATTTGTGACACCATTTGAAACAGAAGCATCTTGTGTGCAGGAAAGTGCTGAAACAGAAGCTCAGGGGAAAAAAAAGTTGTCTCTCTCTCTTTCCTATTAATTAACTTACTTTCTTACAGGATGCTACTCTGCTCAGTAACACTAATCTGTTGTCACAGTGAAGCTTCACTGGAGCAAAAGGGGGTTAAGTGCCCCCTTCAAAACTAATGGAGAAAGTGCGAGGGGAAAGCGTTTCTCACATGCCTTTTTCAACTGGGATTTCCCAGCAAGTCTTTGACGTGCATTAGCAACTTTCCCTGTAGTTACCCTTTACCCTTTCTCTACATTTTTCCCCAGACTGGTAAACAGACTTTTAGCTTTTCAACTTTTATTTCCAATAAATGAATGCAAAACTCTTGCAAAGACTGCAAGACTCAAGAGCACATTGTTCATTCACTGTCCACTTTATTAGGTACGCTCGTTTGACTTCTTGTTAATGCAAATATCTAATCAGCCAATCACATGGAAGTAGCTCAGTGCATTTAGATACGTGGACGTGATCAAGACAGCCTGCTGAAGTTCAAAATGAGCATCAGAATTCAAAAGAAAGGGGATTTAAGTAACTTTAAATGGCATGGTTGTCTGAGTCAGACAGGCCATCTCTGGGGTTTACAGAGAATGGTCTGAAAAAGAGAACATATCTCTTAAATCCCTTATTGACGCTAGAAGTACCAGCTGAGCATTGTTCAAACACCGCAGCCTACCTGAATATTGTTGCTGACCATGACCATCCCTTTATGACCACAGTGTACCCATCTTGTGATGGCTTCTTCCAGCAGGATAATGCCCCATGTCACAAAACTCAAATCATCTCAAAGCGGTTTCTTGAACATGACAATGAGTTCACTGTACTCAAATGGCCTCCACAGTCACCAGATCTCAATCCAATAGAGCACCTTTGGGCTGTCATGGAATGGGGGCTTCATGTGTAGTCGATAAATCTGCAGCAACTGTGTGATGCTGCCATGTCAATATGGATCAAAATATCTGAGGAATCTAGCCAACATCTTGTTGAATCTATGCCACGATGAATTAAAGCAGTTCTGAAGGCAAAAGGGGGTCTAAGTCAGTTCTAGCAATGAGTACCTAATTACGTGGCCGGTGAATGTGCATTTCCCTGGGGTTCTGGGTGAAGCAAAAGTTGTCATGTTGTAAGCTTTATTTCTGGTGGCCAAGAGGCCTCCAAGAAAAGGCCAAGTATTTGGCTCACAAGTTTTCATCATCCTTTTCTTCAGACTGTAGTGACTGATTTACATCATGGTCCTGAAAAGTAGATCCTCAGAACCATAGAGGTTTATTTCCTTTATGGATCCTTTCATTGCTGAGACTACATGATGCTGAGTAGAAGCTGAGAATTTCTAAAAAACCTTTGAAAAGAAAAGTGTGTGGTAACGACTGCTATGCAAAAAAGTACACGATTGCAGTATACTATGGCTTCCTATAGGGCAGTTTTTACTCAACAAATATTTTTGTACTTTTATTTATTTTTTGATGTTTAAGCACTACTCGGTAATCTGGCACCAAGTCTAAAATGCTTGTGTCGAAGGCAGCTGGACCTCTCTTAGGTTCTTGACATTTCAGCACTCACCTGGAAGGCTCCTTCAAGTTCTGAAGATGAAACAGAACCTAAACCTTCAAGAACGTCCTGCTGCCTTCTACTCAAACACTTTAGATTACCCTGACCTGGATGACTGAGAACCTATTCACATACAATTTGATAACTACTTATCACATGAGCTACTACTGTTATTAATAAAATAAATGATTTGTCGTGCAAAGATGTTCTCTGTTACCAGCTAACAAGTTCTTTAAAAGCCACCTTTAGGTCATCTCACAGTTAAGATCTGTGAAAGTGTCTTTATCTCTCACTTTCTCCGTTTAAGTGTTACTCAAGGGTCCCCTCATTTAATTCGCTCTGTCTCTTACTTGAACTTCCTGTCTTCTCAGTTTCTCTTTCACTTATGACTTCCTCTGTCCCATTTTGCTGCAATGAGAGACCCTTTCCACCTTTCTTGTAAAAAAAGAAGGATGGGAACTTGAGGAGAACAAAAATGAGATGATAAAAATGTATTCGGATCACATTAACATGTGTATCATGCTCTAATTCCGATCAGGATTTAAGCATTTGAATTTATTTTTGCTTTATTCAAACAGCTTGCCATATGCTGCCAGACATTCATAGAAAAAAAAAGGCCACAATCTGGCTGAAAAATGGTTAAAAATAGTTCAAACCATCCAGTGACCCTTTCTCCACACATTTATTCGCACCCTTCCTTTCATTTATCATCCACATCTTGTCTTTAGATGTGCATCTTTAGTCCCCCCCCCGCATTCTTTCTCAGACCTTTGAGTTTTGGTTTTTATAGTCATATTTTCAAGGCCAGATTCAGTCCTTGTCTCTCTCTCTCAGAGCTTATCAAACCCAGCATTAGGAAGGGATTCTTTCTGAGTAAAAGCCTGTTTCAGTGCCGCCCTCACTGAATGCTCGTGCGCTTCTCACCGTGCTGATACTGAGCGTACAGCCTTTCCCTCTCTCTGCAGTGTTTCACCCTCTTGCTGCAGCAGAAACACTTTTATCTCTGCAGTCTCTCCCTCGTTTCACCTTTTTTATGATTCTCCATCTCCTTTTTGTTTTACTGTCTTGTTCTTTTTTCCTGTTTCACCTTTTCTTCTTTGGGTTTTGTAGTTTATTGCTGATGTTTCACCACTATTGCAGCAATGCTATGCAGTGTAAAAAGAAGCTTTTTTCTTCTTCTTTAAAGTGGAGCTAAATGACTCAAATAAGACCGCTGTTTATATATTTTATTGAAATTTAATGGCTGTATTTGTAGTTTTCATTAGTGTCTCCAATACCACATAGCCTCTGATTGGCTAGTGTGCTCTGTCACTTATGATCAAAATACTTACTTGCCTTTAGACATTGGAAAGGTAGCAAAAAATACTTACTGCATATCGAAAAAAGTTACTTTACACTCACAGTCAGTATGTACTGGTAGCTATTATGCCCTTTAGCATTCACTAATTGATGGTTATAATACGAATCAGTGAGTAGAGATAAATAGTCTTTTATTACACAGATCTTACTGAGAGGTACCACACAAGCAATTTTCATTTTGTTTTATAACCTACAAAGACAATAATAAAGTTTGTTTCGATGGTTCATGGATTACAAAGTAATGTAACAGCGTTTTATTGCATTGCTTGTTCATGTTCAGTTGTCTTTGTTTTGAAAATAAACTAATGGGCTGGTGAAACGGATTTTCTACTCGCATGGAGCACTTTGTAGGCTACAAGTGTCATTCTTCTATTCGTGCACACATTGATGCAGTTCTTTACCCTACACCTTTAAGTGCTTGTTACCGCTCATGCACACACTCACACAGGGATGGATGCAATGGGGATAATTTGATGTTCAACATCTTGCCTATGCACACTTTGACACACAGACTGGATTAGAGGACAAACCGCTCTACCTCCTGAGCCACAGCCGCCCCCGTGAACACTCAAGTCTGATGTAGGTAATTGGAAAGATCAGTGGCTTCTAACTGACAGGAAGTACAGCAAAAGTAAAGGATTGCACACTTAAACTCTGGACAATTTTGGGCGAATCAGGTTGTGTTATTTTCCCCAGTGGTCCTTACTCACAAAATGAAAAAAGTCTGCTGTAGATGTGCTTGCAATGGTGGAAACACTCGAATATGTGAATTTTATGCGCTTTGCGCCTCAGCACCCAGTGACTCTGTAACTTTACACGGTCTTACTCTTTGTGGCTGAGATTCTGTGGCACCTAAATGCTTCCACTTTGCAATAATACCACTTACAATTGATCATGGAATATCCAGTAGGGAAGAAATTTCACAAACTGATTGCTAAATTTGGAATTATTTCTCCCTTGGTCCAAAAAACCCCACAGTAACATTGTTTGCATATTTTGTCTTGCGACTCAATTATCATAACTTTCAAAATACTTTCACAGTCACCTTTGCCTTTCATATCAGTGAATCGGACCAGAGCTACTAGATTTGTAGTCTTTCCTGTGCTTGTTGGCTTCGTCAGCATGTTAAGGATACACTAGAAGACTTGTAGCTGTATATGCCCCCTTCAGTTCTTGAATAATTGCCACAATGGTACATACGCGTCCTACAGTATCAAAGAAAAACATTTCAAAAATTTGGTATTGAATGGTATTGTAAATATTAGCTCTGATGACATCCCTAGTTGCAATGGTGGCATCCTATTACAGTCCCATACTTGAGTTCAATGAGCACTTTAGAAAGACCCATTTTTTTACAAATGTTTGTAAAGCCAGGCTGCATTGCTAAGTGCTTGATTTTATATGACTGTGGCAATGACTTTATATGTGAGTAATGTCTAAAAACAGTCAGGGCAGCAGTGCAGGTGTTATGATAAAATAAATCACCAGATGATGAAGAAAAAAACAAAAACAACAAAAACAAAAAACGGTCATGTTGTTTACATCTCTGACTGAGACACACTCGAAGTACTCCGTGGAGAACACTTCAATTCTAACTGATAAAAACTGTTTCGATCTGGCAATGCATTAGTCAAATGTGGCTTGGATTAATAGCTGTAATATAATAATTGCTTACATTACCTGCTTGTTACTGGAGAAAGTAAGGCTGTTACAGTAAAGTAACCATGTATGTAATGAAGACATACTATACATATTTTTCTGGGATTTTAGCTTTTACACCGTAAAATTGAAGAACCTTTGATATAACAGTGATTATATTCCCGGACACGTTCGCTCTTTATATGCATTTGTTTCCTCGCTCTGTAACATCCCCGTCTCTGCTGCTGCCTCCTTCCCTGTCATTTGAATTTCTTCCCTCCAATGCTTTGTCTCTCCTCCTTTGCCTTACCCTCTCCCTTTTCCTTTTTCCTCTCCCTACCTCCTCTGTATCTCTCACCCCATTTCCTCTCTCTTGCCCAGACACCAGGCACATACTGTATACACTCGCAGTGTCTGAACATTTTGCACAGCTTTCTTCAGAGCCTGGCTTTGACCCTGGCTTGGCTGTTGACGTCTTTTTACACGTCATGCTTACACACTGTATGAGCACAGAAGAACTCCCACACAAATCAACACACAGCGCACGCATGCACTCATGCGTGCTTGAAGACACTAGAAGAGACTGAGTTATTGGCGGGGCCGGAGTGACATGCCCCTCTTCACCAACTCATTCACGCTCTGCTGAAGAATGTGTTATGCACAGGCCATTTGTTACGTGGATCATAACGTGCAATAAGGACAGAGTTATGCAGGAATAGACACATACGCACTCAAACTCAGGCACAGACATGGACTTAATTTTTTGTTCTCTCTGTCAGATACAGGATTGCATAATCTCAAAATCTGCCCCCCCGCCCCTTTCTCTGGCCATGTCCTCCTCTCTCAGTTCCCCTAACTCGCTGTCTCCTGATGGCAAGTAAGCTTTGAGGACACGATGAGAGAGACTGAAAAATGAGTGAGAAGCAATAAGGAAGACCAAAAACAGAAGTATGTTAGAACTATGGGAACTAATATTTTAACAAGGGGAAAGAGAGAAGAAAAAGTGTGACAGTTAAATAACTGGGACCATTCCAGACTGCACTTCATAAGAAAAAGAAAAAAAAAGCATACAGCAAAGAAGCAAAAAATACCCAAATAGTGGAAACAAGAAGGAAACAAGGCAGACGGTGGAAAAAACAAATTGGATTTTAGCAAGACAGACTCAACACAAAGAGATGCATCTGCCCCCGCCTTACGCTGCTTTTGCAAAGCGCCCAAACGAGGCAAATGTGTCATGTGACAAGCTGTTGAAGAACCTCGCGCATGCACGCGCTCATTCAGCCTCCTTTTTCTGCTGTCTCTGCACAGTGAATGTGTCATTTTGAAGTCTTCAGTCATTTGAAGAGCTCAGAGAACAGTTCATGCCATCTCCGGATTCTCATCTCAGTCTGCCAGAAATGGCTCCTGAGCTGCGTTGTTATGGCAGAATATTTTGCACAACAGACTTTCTTTATATTTGAATAAATTAAGGATAAACCGACAATTCCTTTAATAATTTCTATTGAACCTCAAATCACTTGCTCGCTTAGCCCATTGCTGAGCCTGTACTAGTGTAGTTTTACTGCGTTAAAGTAACTGTGCAGTGCATACAGTTACAGTATACGGTGCTTAAAATGTTCCTTTTCCTCTACAGCTGGCGTCCACCAACTCTGCTAACAGCGGTCAGACGACTGCAGCTGACAACAAAGGTATGTCTGAGTTATTTTTATCCAGATGAAAAGATTCAACATTACTTTTAAGAGTCTAAAACAGAAAGAAAAACACTTTGTGGTGGTTGGAAGGAAGAAACCCTCAACTCAGGCTCAGGGAGGGGCAGCCATCTGCTGCAACCAGTTGGGGTGTGAGGGGGAAGATAAGAGAAAAAAGAAAATAGAGATTAATAAATAAATAAATAAAAACAGATACAAGCACAAACTACACCTTAAAGAAGAAGTTACTGACATGTAGCAGTGGCATATCAGTAAGCAGTGGGGAGTGAAAAGAGAGGAGAATAGACATAGATGAGGACAAATTATTAACCCTGCTATGAAATTATGAAAAAACTATGAAGGTTTTTGTCAAAAATTCCCCAAGTGCTTTTTTACAGAGCAGGGAATTTTCAACATAGCATTTCTAAACATACTAGTTTTCTTTAGGGAGCATAAATTATTTCTGCTTGCACACGATAACAGAATTATTTCAGAAAAAAATATTAAAAAATGACCTGGGTCAATAATAGCACCCTGAAAAACTGATCGTTTCATTGCGCCATAGCACAAACCACTGCTGTGAAATGATTTGCTTTAATTTTGTAATGCTCAAGGCTTGTAAAATCAAGTTAAAGCTTATAGTTTCTTCCAATTTACAGAGTATAAAACATTCTGCAAGGTTTTGAGCTGTCACTTAAGAAAGCATCATACCAAAAACAAAAGGAAATAAGTTTAAGACTTGAGAAAAAGAATTGCTGATGCTCACAAAGCACGAGATCGATATACAAAGTTACCACAGTGTTTCCAAGTGTCAAGAACTGGAGTGAGAAGTGTCATCGAGAAATTCAAAGAGAGTCACACAGTACAGAACAAGTCTGGCAGAGGTGGGAAGAGAAAGATTTTGAAGACTAGTAAGAGATGTGCCTAAAGACCCTAGAACAACTACCAAGACAGTAGTGAATAACTTAACCAAGTCAGGAATTATAGTTTCAAAGAAGACAATCACTAGACTCCTGCACAGGAATGGACTGCAAGGTTGCAGACAAAGGAAAACTCCAGCACTGCAGAAGAGACACCTTAAAGCCAGACTGAAGTATGCTAATGACAACCTGAAGAATGAATATGCATACTGGAACTGCATCCTTTGCTCAGATGGGATGAAACAAGAACTCTTTGACCATAGACACATTGCTTATGTTTGGAGAAAGAAAGGACAGACGTACAACCCAAAGAACACCGTTCCCACCGGGTGGTGGGTGTATTATGCTGTGGGGATGCTCCAAGGTGGAAGGAATTGTGAAGAAAACTGAGTCTGGGTCGTCACTTTGTCTTCCAACAGGACAATGACCAACAACAGGTCATTGTCATGTTTTTTCCTGGGGGGAAAACTACCTCCTGAAGACCAAATCCGATTGAAAATCTATGGGGTGAACTGAAGACCAAGATCCATTTCAGAAGTTCATCAAATCTTGAGGACCTTGAGAGATTCACCAAAGAAGAATGGACTGGAATTACTCAGGAAGCGAGTGTGAGACTTGTGGAAAACTACAGCAAATGACAGCAGAATGTAATCCAGCAAAAAGGATACACAATTGACAATTAGTATGGGGTGGGGTGGGGGTGGGGGTGATAGTCTGTGTGCAAATGAAAGCAATGTAAACATTCACATTAAAACTAGGATGTTTAGAAAAGCTGTGTTAAAAATGAATTCCTCTGTTTAACAGCACTTGGGAAATACTTTAAAAAATGAAATATTCAGAGGGTGCTAACAATTCTTTCCTCATCTGTATCTTCCAGCAGCACTGACCTACAGTGGCTAAGGAATGGTTCAGTAAAAGCTTTAAGCCTGATCTTAAAAGTAGAGATGGTGTTTGTCTCCTAAAACTAAACCCGGAGCCAAATACAGGGACTTCAGTTTCATATGCATCAGCTGATTTTCTCTCTTCTCTTAGTAGAGGAACAGTGCTGATAGATTTGGCAGCTCTTTAGAACTTACTGTAGCAGTTTTAGTCATTAGATGTTTAATAGCTTTTTTGGGGACAAGGCTTATTTTAGAGAGAGGTTCTGACAGTCATTAGGCTCATTTGAGCTCACCACTGCCTGTTAAAATAAAAGAAACTTGTAAAAACTGCACAGAAAGAACTAAAGGAATCATGGGGTTTTGGTTTTTTTTGGTGGTTAATATGCCAGTCTACCATTGCTGTCACCCTGGAATTATAAACCTGTCAGGAAAATCAGAAGCTTTATTAAATGTAGTGACAAGGTCACTAAGTGGCAATCTCTGTGACCGTATCTCTTCTGAAATCTGTTTTCCCGTTTTTCTCTCTTTTTCCCTTTGGTGTCCTGCTCTTCCTCTTTGATCTTCCATATTAGAAGCATGTTAACAATCTGTTCTGTGGAGGGATCAGACTGCAGATTTTCCATGAGCTAAGCAACCAGGGGCAAGGCAGCATTTTGGCAGGAATTAGCAGTGTGTTAACCAAGAGAAAAAGTTGGCTGCAGCTTAACTTTTGTGCAACGTTGCTCATCAATAACCAATTCCAGCACTGAAAAATGAGCAATCTGTCAGTTTTGCACCAAGAAAAATTGAGATCAGTCAATGGGCACTGATTTAAATGCTTCTGTTCCCTCCATAAATCTCATAATCTGTTCTTTCCGCAGTATACTATGCAATATTTCATAATATCAAAAGGATAAAAAAAAGGGCTTTGCATTATGCTTCTCGCTCACATTTCCCTCTTATTCTAATCGCTGTGTTTTCTCTCTTCTTGAATGTACCTACATTTAATTTTGCATAAGGGGGTTTCCATTCCAGCCCCGAGGCAAGGTTCACCAGCTGTAATGACTGTGGTATCTTGCACCATAACATACAGTATGGAGGGAATGTACAGATGATGTAGATGCCCCAAGGCTACTCATAGCACTCTGATTCATACTTTATCAGACACACACAGAGGTGCAGCAGGAGAAGGTATAAGCCTATATAAAGTCAGACACTGTTATCATGCTGCACAGTAGAGTCTAAAGCCAGTTCATTTTTTTCATTTATTGTATCAATACATTTCTTTCCAGCTTTTCTGTACACAGAGAAGGTGGCATGATACATATTTCTGATGAAATATTGGATGTTGTTCTAACACTTTTTTTAACCACTTTACTTGATGTTAGAGAGCCCTTTCTGAAATGCTGCTGGAGCTGCCGAAAGCCACAAAACACATCTGAGAGAAGCACAAATTTTTGAACAGGGTGATTGCTGTTCTGAAGCTGTGCGACTTTGGTGTATTAGCATGCATTGACTAATATGTTCACAATCCAAAGTCGCACAGTAAAACAAAGTAACTGAGGCGAGTGGTGCTAAACCAATGGCGTGCTTGCTGGGGTAAAATGACAGTTGTCAGTGGAGTCTGGTGGCTTTGATGAGGCTGAGAGAAAGCCTTCAGAGCCTTGTCAGAAAGGACTTCCTGACAGAAAGTGAACCAGCAGAAACACTTCAGACATAGCCCACACTGCAGCTGTAGTTGGCTTATTTACATTAGCTGACCGTGTTGACAGCTTCAGTGTGAAGCACCATGGCTTCTGAAGAAGCGAGCGGTCGGAGTTGTGGGAACATTTTAGGTTGAAGCCCAATTCCCATTGGCAAGATAGCAAATGGGAAAGTTTAAACAGTTTAACTGTAAGCTGCATTTAAAGTGCTTCTACCATTTAAATTTCTATCAGACAGTCTTTCTCCATGCCCATACAAGTTCAAATACCCCATAGCTTTCCATTATCTGGTTTCCCTCACCCCAACATTAACAAGCAGGCTAAGCAATCACCAAAATGTGGTTAGCTACCATCACATTCAAATGAAAGAGTTGGTGTTAGCGTGCACTTTACTGCTTTGGCCAGTAAGACCGAAAAAGAGCTGCTATAATAATAAAGTTTAGCCCGTTTGAAGCCAAGAAGGAAAGCTGTCAAAAATGATGAATGCTTGTTTTGATTTAGCGCTATATAAATAAAACTGAATTGAATTGAATGAAGTTAACAGAGTATCAACGCTCTGTGATTAAGCCATGGGAGAATCTGATGGACTATTTTTATTCCATTAAATTAATATTTAGATATACATAAGACAGTTATCGTTTTTTATTCTTCTAGCTGTGGCCACATTGGTGAGTGCAAGTAGAGACTAAAAACAACATCACATACACACAGCTTCAGAGGTGTGTACTATGAAGCAGGATTTTGTCTTATCCAGTAAACTTCTTACCAAGGTAGATTGCCATGGTAACTTGTGCTGCAAGCATCTTGATTAGAGATAAACAGGTACAGAATCCTAATGACCAATCAATTCTCTGGAAAATAGCATCACCATTCCTAGAAGATCCCTTGGACCTTTGTGCAGGAGCAGGAGGGTAGAATAGAAGGAGTTCTTTAATAGCATCTTTGACTTTCAATAATAAATATGGATTCTTAAACACAACCTTATGCCTTAATTCTTTTTTACTGTTGGTTAAAATTTTACAACAATTTACGTTGTAAAAGGATTAATGTATGAACCTAAAAGCTGCTCCTCCTCCACATCAAAAGGAGTCAGTTTATGTGGTTCGGGCATCTGACTAGGATGCCTCCTTGGTGCCTCCTGGGTATGGGGTTCTGGGCATGATCTACTAGGAGGAGGCCCTGGGTTAGACCCAGGACATGCTGGAGAGATTATATTTCCCCCCAGTGTCCCACCCCAGAGGAGGTGGCTGGGGGAGAGGGCGGTCTGGGTTTCTTTGCTTTGGCTGCTGCCCCTGTGACCCAGCCCTGGATAAGTGGAAAATGATGGATGGATGGATGGAAACACATAGTTATCATGATGCTTGAAAATCCTAAATACATTAAATTTAAAATGATGTCTTCCTTCAAGTTAAGATCCTGATGGCTGCACATGCTCTTATCTACAATTTGACAACTGAGTACACATCAAAGCAGGAGGAGAAAGGTGTTCTACATTGGTTTTAAGATTTCCCCAAATTGCTGTCATTTCATTTAAACCGCTTGTTCATGTATTTGTCAAGCGATTAATTTCAGGGTGGAATTTCCAGGATTTGTTGACTGCAAGAGGATTTTTCCTCCTAGGACTAACAACCATTTAATGTCACTGAAAACCAAGGAGTCCTTTAGCTCTGGAAACATGAGAACTGCTTAGTCTCAGAGTGTACCAATCAGTCTCTGACAACAAAGTCATTTAATAGTTGACTGGACATGTCGTACAGTATGGTCTTTTTAAATGGGGAATAAACTGTTCCTTGTGACAGAAAAATAACAGTCACATCTTTGGTTTCACATCATGTTCCTAGGCTTTTAAAAAGCGCAGTATTTTAAGAGATTTTCTACTCCACTTTGCCTATCAGCTGGATGTGCTGTTTGTTCATCCACTCACTGCAGATTAGGCCAACATTTAGTGCAGTTTATAGAACACATTTTCAGTCTTTGATGTCACCTTTCTCCTCTGTGATGGAAGGTTTTGGAGCACTGTGTAATAATAGGTATTTTACTTGTGGGTCTTAGTCTGAAATCACATCCTGAATCTCCTATGAAACCTTTAATTTTTCCACTTCCTGTTCAATCAATTCTTGGTCAAGAAAATACTCACAATAAACAGGCAGTTCCTGACCAGTCTTGCTGCTTATTAATTCCTACCTTCTGACTTTTAACCCTCTCCAGAGAAGGCATCAGCAGTGAAGCCTCAGGAGCAGGAGGAGGAAATCGACATTGACCTGGAGGCACCGGAGACGGAGAAGGCAGCGCTTGCTATCCAAAACCAGTTCAGGCGCTTCCAGAAGAAAAAGAAGTAGAGTGACTGACTTATTATAGCAGGAAAAAATAAAGAAAAAACAAACAAACAAACAAACAAAAAAAAACTTTCCACAGAAATACAAAATTACAGTCAATGATTGAGATTGGTTTGGTGGCGTGGGGGGTGGGGGGGTGGGGAGCAGGGATTGAAATCATTCAGGATTTATCGTCTTATTATGCAAAGTGTCATTAAACACCTTTTTGCATGACAGATTGGCTGACATTGAAAGGGGAAAGAAAGGGGAGGACAAAAAATAGGGGGAAGATTTGGAATTTATAATCTAGCATGTCGAAATACTGTAACCTCCTGTCACCACATTAACCTTTGCAGAGGCCCCTACATGCCACCTGTTTGTCCCTCGATGCTCCCAGACATACAAACCCCAAGTCCTTTAACCTGCCCATCCTGCAGCCCAGCACACAAACAAGCAAACTGACTGCTGACTGACAGAATAAGCACACATCCTTCAACACTGATGAAACAGGAATGCACAAACACAAGGGAAGCACACGCTCCAGTTTCCAGGCTCTTTTCTTTCCACCTCCTTTGCCGTGACAAGGCTTTTATCCCTTTTGCCGCGTCTCTCTCAACAAGGATGAAAATAACACCGAGTAACTGTCTCAGGTGTAAAATCACCTCTGGATCACCTCTTGTGTACCCCAGATATTGAATAGCAGGTCTGATCTTAAAGGTGACTGAGGTGGTGGTCATGGAAACAGGCCACTAACTTGCTCAGTTGGTGGCAGTCTGCTGCAGGCAAGATCAATATGTGATGGAGGGCTGGCACGCCGCTTGATAATATGAGTCAGTAATACCTCTCACATGCATCGCGGCTAATGAGTGACATTCATGATCATGAAGCGTTTAGTTGTCTACAATTTCAGCTTTTGACAGTCTCTAAGTGAAATATGATGCAGTTAAATGAGACTGAGCACTGCACCACTGGTGGAAATGATTTCAAATATTCATACATGTTCGTTAAAAAAAAGAAATCATGTTGCTTTAAATTACGTCTGTGGCTAGCATGTCACAATTATTCCCGTTTTTTTATTGAGTATAAGGACAAGAAGCAAAAGCTGATTATCACTGTTTTCATTTGGTCTAAGGCGATACTTTTTCTCACATTTTAGTTGTAAGATGCTTTGTTTTCTGTATCAGTTGTGAGTCTAGCTAGCTCACTATGAAAACAATGGTTTTAAATTCTTAAAATTATTAACATTTTTGGGTTTTTTTTTTAAACAAAGCAACATTAGCGTCGGATAGAGTTTGGCAGAATTGAAACGTCTCATTTTCCCCAGGTAAGGCTCAATTCTGGTGGGTAAAATAAATATAAAATATCATTAGTGAATGCCGCACTTATATGCTAGCTTTTTAAAACTCATAAACTCCATCCACAGAGGAAGAACAGATGCAGTTTAAAGCTCCAGAAAAGCTGTAATAATAACAAAAAAAAGTCCACTAAATGAAAAATAAAGTAGAAATTGTTATCGTTGTCACCACCGCAGATTTAATATCTTTAAGCAGCCAAGAATATTGTGAACGCCAGCAGGTCAGAAACCAGGTCTCCTGTCACTTGAACAGAAAGACGTTCGCTCATCTATACATCAGGCATCACGTTGCTGTCACATTTACATCATTTAAGGAGTCTGTCTGCGCCCGAGAGCTTTCAACCATGCTTAGTGTTGGGTTACTCAGTGTCCCTTAGTAACCTAAGCCCTTGCATCCTTAAATAAACTCTTGATAATGATTCGGAGCTGATGCCAGCCATGAACCCGAGCCCTCTCACCTTTAGATCAGACACACTGCTGGGCAGAGATGGAGAAAAAAGACACCAAACAAAAGAGAGCGAAAACAACACACTTACGGTTAACCTAAAACCCGCAGCAGTTGATTATGTAAGCACACTGTACGAATGAATGATTCCTTCAGTATAATAGATGTACAGTCTGTGATGTGACACACATTTATATATATATATATATATATATATATAGTGGGACAATGCACACACACACACACACACTCCTGATTCATCCATGTACCCTCCCCTTTCCTCTTCAATGTATGTAGCACACTGAACTGCTTCTAAAAAGCCAGACTTTCTCTCCATTGCTATAATAATAATCTCCACTAATTACCAGAATTATTATTGGAATGTAACCTCTTTTCTATTTCGAGCACACGAAGCAGTGCAACTGGCACAAGCTGCTGTGCGTTCACTCTTCTCTGTCACGGCCTCACGGTCCCCCCCACCCCCACCCCCCGCCAACGGCGTAAAGGAAATGTGTTGATGTCATCACCTGAGTTTGATATCAAACCCTCTTTTCTCCCCTAACTGGATTTGACACGGTTTTCAAATAATTACCTGACATACATGTAGTAATACGGATTTAGGTGGATTTGATTTGGCAGGCGTGCTGAATAGACACATCAAGTATCAACATTGCTTTCACATAATACTGTTCTTTTAAATCTGTTTGGGCATATCCAGTGTTAATGTGCTTCACCTGATAGGATTACTGAGTTAAAAATACAGCAGAGCCAAGCTTAGTGGACAGTGCTGAGATTCAGCCTTCTTTATGTGTACCTGTGAGATATTATCCAGCTGTAGGATAGAGTTTTAGTGGCAGATGTCTGTCTGGAAACGCTGGTGTAAACTATATCCTGAAGTTTCCCTGAGTGCTCTAAATAAATTTTCTGGGTCATCTTGTTACCATGAATGATGGGTTTATATGTTATGGTTATTTTCAGGCAAATTGTGAATAGTTGTGGAGGGAAAATATATATTTTGGAAGATTCTTAACTGCCCCCTATGATCTGCTAGGGTCATTTAACTGATGGAGGCAACCAAAGGAAACCGTTTATTCGATAGTTTTGTGTACTTAAGACAGCGGTCCTTGGAAAATTTGTAATCCGTTTTATGGGAAGGAGAAACTACAGTAAACCATCCACCTAATCAGACACCTCTGGATTTCTGCCCCTAACAGCCAACAACAGCTGGAATGCAGTTACACAAGCATATTGTCACAACTTATCATGAACTCCTAAAATTCTGCACTTTTTCTTTTTCATGTCTCTATGTAAAAGCAAAGTTGAAACATTCAGTGCCAGCTGCCCTCAAATGGCCTCAGTAAGCTTTTTGGCTTTTGTTGGCAACATCTGGAATTCTCTCCAGATGAAATGTAAAGTCGAGGATGCCCACGTTCGGGAGACTCCCAGTTGATTGCTTGAAGCATATTGTTGCCAAAGCTGAAATATTTCAACAGTTTGCATCTCCTAGCGCAAATTCACATTCTTTGTATGTAATTGCATGAAGCTCATACCGTGTCTATGATTAGTGGACTTTAAATATGATCCATATTCTTTCAATATACATAATGTTAAGACATGTCTAACTTTTACTCATTATAGTCACTTATACAGAAACCTAAAATAAGACCAAGTCAAAATGACCTTATTATGCATGTTTAAGTGTACATATAAAAATAGAAGGGTAAGCTTTTGAATTGTCACTGTCAGAGCTGTTCAGGGGCCAGATGTAACTGAAAACAGAGTCTCTGTCTGAAGGCTCTAAATAGCTATCTGTCAGAAACTAAAGAACCTTAATGTTGCTTGGCAACAGATTCGACTCAAGAAAGTAAGACCGCGCCGGTCATTTCAATGTGAAATGTGACTTGAGATAAGCCCTGTGGATTCGAGGCTGTGAGACAGAGGCGACGCGAGACCCAAAGGTTGCAGGTTTGATCCTCACAGGAGTTAGCGGTCCGCGGCCGTGTGTCTTTGGGCCTCGAGCAACATCTGTTCTTTTACGTGCAGTAGGCCAAATCCCTCCACTCTAAATGTAAAAGTTTCAAGGGGAAAAAAAAGGGTTTGATACAAATTCAGCTTAACAGGTAAAGGTGATAAAGCCATCAAAGTTGTAGTTTTCTGTGATCAGTCATGAGTTTGCACGTCAGATCTTAAATACAGTTTCATTCTATGTATGACTTTTTTTCCTACTATCAGGCAGGGATATCACTTTTTCTTTTCCTTTGCAATATCACAAACGCCAGTACCTTTACTAATCCAATAACCTGCTCTTTATTAAACTATTCTTAAACTGTTATTAAGCCATTTGTGTGGCTGCACTTTGCTTAATACAGTTATCACATGACTGATGCTGCTATGTTGACTTTAGCGCGTTGTTCAAAGTGTGGCTACACGCATCAACAAGATGCTTCAGGTCAGATTTGTCACTCATATCAAATCTTATAGTTTTTCTCTGTGATCAAAAC
This sequence comes from Pterophyllum scalare, assembly GCA_024447675.2. Taxonomy (NCBI): domain Eukaryota; kingdom Metazoa; phylum Chordata; class Actinopteri; order Cichliformes; family Cichlidae; genus Pterophyllum; species Pterophyllum scalare. The sequence goes on along the minus strand of JAMQGT020012781.1, from coordinate 74,074 downwards.
TAGTGTTTGGGCTAGATATTTACCTCCTCCGTGCACACACAACATATGTAAGGGCACTGGGGGGGGGGGGGTCCTGTCTTTTTTTTTTAATTTATTTCTTTGTCAATGCCGCGTTTTTCGCTTTGCTTTGTTAGCCTGACCTCATTTCAGTTTCCCCCGAAGGCAACCGAATGCGGGGTTCGGCGAGCACAGCTTGCTCGCTATGAATGAGGGAAGATGTGTGGAATAAAAAGCTTGTCTCACTGTGGTGATCGTGAATGGAGCAAAGCTGCATGTAGTTTGGCTTAAGTGAAGTCCCCACATTCTCCTTAAAAGTCCTTTTTTTTTTTTTCTAACGTCACGGCACACAAGAGCTTGGCAAACAGCAACCAAGGCTTTTGTAAATATCATTCGCACCACATCGTCTGCAGTGTCTCCCTAAATCCATGCTTGCTAACTTAATATTCTCCTCTGCTTGCGTATGTTTATCTACATCCACTTCTTATGCTTGACAAGACTATAGTCTACTGAATAGAGAGAAGTAATCGGTGCAGATATTTGGGCTCAGCTTTGCAGCCTAGAAACAACATCAAAGCCATACTTTCAAGATCAGAAACATATTTAGATGATCTCTTTGTGTATATCCCTTCTTTATGTTATCTGTAGTTGCACAAAGCAACAGTAAAGGTACCCAAAAGCTTAATATATCTCTACATGCTACAAAAAGCATGCTTCAAACAGGCAGTTTGTCCCCAGTTATGAAGAAAACACAAGAAGTAGGTTTTAAGTTGGTCTTTCAGATGATTGTACACTCACGTGGCACCGAGGCTTTGGCTCACCCTTCACAGCGTGGCCAATCAGTGACCACTGTCCTTTCAGGGAGGCATCTGCCAATCAGGAAGCTCTACAGGGCCCCATTCCACAATTCACTAATATTCTTAATGCATCTTCACATCTTCTACCATGATGATTGATGCTTTATTTATTGAATTATGTTTCTATAACTTATGTGGTTACCTATGTTGTTGTGAACTTCTCCACCTTGTTTTGTTGTGTTTCTTATGTTGAGGCATGTGAAATCCATATTTGTATGTTGTAGACTATAAACTCTCTCGTATTTTGCCACTGCGATCTAAGATGTGCTGTTGGACTTTCAGAAGTGTTAGATGAGGTGAGAATGCACATGAACACTCCCTGTATTGTGTTTTCTGCACTAAATAAAATTTGCTGCATACTGCTTTCAACTCTAACAACTGTGTACCTGTCGTCTTTCTTTTTTTAAACTGTCAAATGTCAAAGGTACCCAGCAAATATGGCTTCGCTGATTAGACTATTTCCAGTATTTTGATTGTTACAGAGATGTGTTGTGGGTTAGTAAAGGTTTCGCCATGACCAAGACTCGGGATTAAGTTGAACACAGCAGACAAGACGAGAAACTGAATTGAGGGTGCGTGCACAGGCATGCAGTTCTATATTACTGAAACAAACAGGTTATGGCCATTACAATAATACTACAATATTTCACTGTAAAGCTTCTATTCTGTATAGGACACTATCAGACATTTTTACTGTACAATTACAGTAGGGAAACCGTAATGTTGGCAAATCTGTCTAGTAGAACCTTATTGTAATTTAACAGTGTTTCTACTGCCGTATCATTAGCAGCTACAAAGAAAAAAAACTGCATTTAGAGCTCCAAAAGTAACGTCAATTGCTTAAAGGAGATCTTTCTGACCCGGATTCTTCAGGGGATGCTAGTATTGCCATGGGTCTCCCTGGAAGCTAGTTTCAATCCAGTTCCCCTTTGGGTGCTGTCCCAGTTCAAACAGGCTCCTGGATGACACGATGGAGAATATGTTGCTCATTACTGAACTGGAATTTAAGAATTGGGAGCACTCAATTATACACAGGATAAATAGGACTCTACGTCTTTGCGTATCCCCTTGACACATTTTATTTTATTAAACATCAAGATAAACATGGGGGCAAAATTATCTATCTATCTATCTATCTATCTATCTATCTATCTATCTATCTATCTATCTATCTATCTATCTATCTATCTATCTATCTATCTATCTATCTATCTATGCTACAGTAATAAATACACAAAAAAAACAGTGACTACAGTGCTTAGCAAATTTATTAGGCCACCTGTCATTAAAAAAAGCAAGATTAACATATTTTGGAAATATGTCAGAAACTCATTTAAAACAAAAAGAAATATATATTGTTATTTATTAGACAAATAACTGTAACTGAACTGAATTCATATTTTTGTGCCCAAATTTGAGCCAGCACAGTTAGAAGTCAGAAATTAATCAAACATAACATTCAGCCACTGCAGGTATTTTTTTCTGTTCAGGAAAGTTAATAACTGTAATTTGGTATCTTAATCAAAAAATAATGTGCTTTACTATTTTTCTGCTTTTTTATAAAAACAGTAAATTTTAATAGCCAGTTTCAAACATCAGTTCTGTGTAGCCTGTGTTTCACAGGCAATCTGGCAGCTTGCACAAATTTTGACAAACAAACAAACAAAACTTAAATCTAAATCATGTATTCCAGTTATTCCAAATGAAGTTTGAGGGTCGTGCAAATTACAGCATTTTCCTGGGAGAAATAGCAAAACTGGAAAAATACAGGAGGGTTGCAGGGAAAAATGGGAGTGTTGCCAGGTAGGATGATAAGCTATGCTTATTGGTAATGGGAATGCCTAAAAGACAAACATTACATATTAAATCAAAGAAAAAACTGCTGGTTTTAGTCAAGAACAACTCATTTTTCACAGAGCTGACTCAGTTCAAAACTGAGTTTGCCAGTAAGTCTCTGTCAGTGTATTTCGGAAAGGTTAGAAATGCTCAGAGAAATCATTTATTTTAAGTAGCAGTGATGCTTTAAAGCTTAACAGGCAGAATCAGTTGTAGAAAATGCAGCTGGATGCATTTCTCTTTCAGCCCCATGACAATAGAATGTAACACAGACTGAAATCATGTTAATTCCACATGAGAGGTTTATACAATCATGGTCATGCTCTACATAGAGAAAAGTATAGGGCCACTCCCCTTAATCCTGATTTCAGGTGTTTTCTGTTCCATTGCTACAGGTGCATAAAATCAAGCACCTAGCCACACAGTCTGCTTTTTCAAACATTTGTGAAATAAAGTGTCATCTTAATGAGCTCTCTGAATCCGAACGTCTAATCAGCAAGACAGTTTGTATAATTTCTTCTCTTCTAGATATTTCACCATCAGCTGTAAGTGGTATTATTGCAAATCAGAACCATTTAGGAACCACAGCAAGTCAGTCATAAAGTGTCAAACCATGTAAAATGATAGAGTGGGGTCACCGAGCGCTGAGGCGCACAGTGCATAAAAGTCTCCAGCACGCCGCTGATTAAATAACGGCAGAGCTCCAAACCAAACATCAGCATAAAAGCTGTGTTCCAGGAGTTTCATGGCATGGGTTGGCATGGATGATATATATATATATATATATATATATATATATATATATATATATATATATATATATATATATATATATATATATATATATATATATATATATATATATATATATATATATGTATAAAATCAATAAAGAAAAAACATTTTTAAAAAAAAGGTTAGGTTCACCTTAGCCTTAAAGCACAGATTATACTGCCTGCAGTGTTTCATCTATTCACATGCAGTGTGCAATAAGTTGCTTCTTTTTCACGGATCATGGGTTTAAAAGCAAGAGGCTTCTGACAAAGGATGTGAGAGAAGCTACTCTGGGGCTTTTTATGGTCAATGCATACACTGTAATGTAAAAAAAAAACAGTACTATGGGAGGCCAGAGGTCATTTTCTTTATATATGTAAAAAGCAGGAAAAAAGTAAAGTGTGCTCTTGGCAGCAGGCCAACAAAGTGATGCTTCACACACATTGACTTAATCAGATAAGGAATAATGAAAAGAAAACATTTTTATTTCTCAATGTCTGGACTTCCCTGTGTTTCTGGTTGCCTCCAATCTGAGATGGTGTTTGATCTTGTATTTCTCCACTCAGCTTAAAAAGAAAATCCGGCAGCTGAAAAGCATCATCGTTAAATAGTCCTATTTTTGGACTTCATCATTTAAGCCTCGGATTTTACTTGAGCCCTGTGTTGTTGGCCTCAAAATGCCTTGCACAATCACAAGATATGCTGCATGGCTTTCAGTGTCTTTATGAAGACATATGGGGAGAATATGCCGAATTGCGGGAGATGATGAGATACGCGATCAAATCAGATGGCATCAGATGGCATCAGATGAGATCAGATCACATTTGTGGGGGAGAGGAGATAATGCAGCTCTGAACTACAGCACAACGTTTCACAGTTCAAGCAGAATATGGTTTTAAGAAAATCCTTCATTGACCTGTATATGCATGTCTCAATTACACTGACAAACAGATTAAGTCATCAAAGGGACAAAAGCCATATGATGCATGAAAAGGTATTACCTGATACGGGTGTGATACACATATTAGAGTGAAAGAGCTCACCACCTCTCTGTCCAGGGACTGCACGTGCACACACACACACACACACACACACACACACGCACGCACGCACTAGAGGTGGCAAAAGTACTGACATAAATATGTGAATATGTATGTATGTATATCTACTTTGTTGGATTTTTTTTTCCCTTTCTCCCCTTTGTTTCTCTTCTCCCCCTCTTTTTTTTCTCCACTCTTTCCTATCCCCTTCCTTATTGCCTGTCAGCTCTGGCATAAATAACTAAATATAAGTAAATAAATAAATACAAACATTAACAAGAATAGCCTATAGGAAACTTATAGAGCTGTTTATGTAAAAGCAAATATGTCAAATACATCAGCACATTCTGATCATCATTCCGATTGCAAAAACTGCCAGACATGACAGGCTTAATTAAAAAAGAAAAAAAAAGAAAAAAAAAACATTATTCCAATCTAAATTTTAATCCTAATGAATGCACTCAGCTTGAATCTGTTATGTAGGACACAAACTGCGAAAGGGAATTTAAAAACAGCTCTATTGTCTGTGTCCTCCATAATAGAGGGTGACTGTGCCTCCACCTAAACACAAACATGAGGATAGTCAGGGGTTACAGGGGGATTCAGAAGGTGGAGGAACACTAAGATCAGTTGTTCTTCCCACCTCTGCCTAAAAGAAAGAAGAGACTATTCCAACTGTCCAGATTTGTAAAAATTAAGCAAACATTTTCTTACACATTAAGCAAATGTGTAGGATTGCTTTTTTTGCATTTGCACAAAAGTGATGCTGAAAAGCTAATTCATGCATTTATAACTTCTAGGCTGGATTATTGTAATTATTATTCACTATTATCAGGCTGTCCAAAAAAAAAAAAACTTGAAAAGCCTTCAGCTGATCCAAAATGCTGCAGCTACTGACAGGGACTAGAAGAGAGAGCATATTTCTCCCATATTGGCTTCTCTTCATTGGCTCCCTGTTAAATCTAGAAATTAATTTAAAATTCTTCTTCTCACATTTAAGGTCTTGAATAATCAGGCCCCATCTTCTCTTAAAGACCTTATAGTACCGTATCACCCCAATAGAGCATTTCGCTCACAGACTGCTGGCTTACTTGTGGTTCCTAGGATACTTAAGAGTAGAATGGGAGGCAGAGCCTTCAGCTTTCAGGCCCGTCGTCTGTGGAACCAGCTCCCAGTTTGGATTCAGGAGATAGACACCCTCTCTATTTTTAAAATTAGCCTGCTGAGTTAGGGTCTTTACTTCACAATATGAAGCACCTTGATGGGACTGTTTGTTGTGATTTGGCGCTATATAAATAAAATTCAATCAAAAATACATTGTCAGTGGGCTTATGTACATGAGGCTGAAACAGCAATACATCCTATAAAATTAATAATCAACTTTAACCTTCCAGCATTAATAACAGTTAAGTTCAGGGGACAATGAAGTGGTATGAAAGGGGCCACAAATGAAATTTTGCTTAGGGCCCCTTCAAGGCTTGGGGCGGCTCTGCCGTCTACCATATCCATCACTCCTATGCTATGCTGGCCATATTTGACTATTTCAAGATTCACTCATGACCATTCTAAGAGCAGCAGGTGCCTGTCTCCATGGGAACCTGGTGAAACACACTTACCACTTCAAAATTCTCCAAAACACCAATTTTCATTATTTGACCCACAATGAATAGATAGGGGTCAGTTCAAGACCATGAACAGCCTCAGTGTATAACATTTAGTGCACGTGTGCACACACACACACACACACACACACACACACACGCACAGACATGCACAGGGAGGCACACACATACGAGCAGGCATGCACGGCACACACACACACACACACACACACACACACACACACACACATAAAACCCCTCCAACAGACACACACGCGCACACACACACACACATATCCCCCCACACACACACACGCGCACACACACTCACACACACACACATCCCCCCCCCACACACACACATATCCCCCCGCACACACACACACATACCCCCCCCCCACACACACACACATGCACACACACACACACAAGGCGTGAGAGACAGAGAGAGCAAACATGCAGCAGCAGCAGGCAGGATCTGAAGGAGCAGCTCAGACTGAGTGCTGCATGTGAATGAAGCACTGCAGTGTTGTAGCTTTGCATCAGCTGCATGTGTCTGGCTGGTGAAGCTACAGTATTCACAGTACATAGAGTGGAACAGAAATGCTTTAGGAAAAAAAACATTGTGGATGCTATAATTTTACTATCCACTTAACTGAAGTTATATGGTGTGAAAATGGCACCCTATTTCATGACACAAAGATGGAATTTCTAGCTGTAGAAAAGTCACATATGCTACTTTAGGAGCTGCAAACACCACTACACCCCTTTGCATATTCTCTATTGCATTGACACCAACCTCTGTAAATCTAAATTATGCTCTTTAGCTGCAGTGAAGGGGCTTCCAAATACATTCATATATTTGTGTCAATAATGGAAAAAAATGCACATCTATAAATAAGCGTGTGAATGCAATAAATTACAATTTTTTTTCTTTCTTTTCTTGGACAGCTTCCTAGTACAAGCACAAGGTAATAACTCCAACTGTTCAGACACTCAGATGCTTTTCTCATTCACAAATGATAAATTCTGTGCTTGCTCATTTTTTCACACCGTGTCTCCATGAAATGTGAAGCTAAAGTGGATTTGATCACCATCATGCAGTTTGTATGGTGCACAACATTAAACTCGTGTAGAAATTGACACAAGCAGGTGCCTCGCAGATGATTTAATACTGCTGCTGAGTTATGGTTGAATTAATCCCGCCTTCGTTCTTTGGTTGGACTTTAGACAACGCTCACACTCCCACCCCTGTGAGGCTGCATTTAGGCAAAGAGATGCTTTGAGCAAAATGTCAACAGCATGCCAACATGCTCATTAACAGTCACTCTGGTAGCACTAACATGTTTAACAGATACAGTGCTGTGCAAAAGTCTCGAGCCTCCCCTCATATGTTGATAGAAAACTGGGAAATAGGTGCAGTGATTTATTGAAACAGATGCAAACATGAGTGGAAATATAGAATAAAAGGCAAAAACAGCTCGAAACTCTCTTAAGCAAGCTTTCTTGTACAGTAATTTCTTTAAGCAGTCTTCAGGAACAGTTCTTCAGTCTTCTTGAAGGACATTCAAAGCTCTTCTTTGGATGTTGGCTGCCTTTTGTGCTGTTCTCTGTCAAGATGATCCCACACTGCTTCAATAGGGCTGAGGTCTTGGCTTTGGGGAGGCCAATCCATGACTGATGGTGTTCAACTGTGCATTTTTCTGGCACTACTTTTCTAACTTCATAATTCCATCAATTTTGACAAGATCTCCAACACCACTGGCTGAAATGAAGCCCCAAGCCATGACAGAGCCTCCACCATTTTACAGATACTCAGTGTTGTGCCTCTCTCCCGACCCTCTCCATACGCACTGATGATGATTTGAACCAAAAATGTCAAACTGGGATTTGTCACTCCATGAAACCTGTTGCCACTGATTTTCAGTCCAGTTCTTGTGTAATGTGACATACCTCAGCCTTTATTCCATATTCCACTTCCATACGAATGGCTTCTCGACAGCCACCCTTGCACTGAGACCATTTCTGTTCTGGCTTCAGCAAGCAGTCGAGCATCTCTCAGTGTCAGGTCTTTGCTGGATTTTTTCCTGTTTCTAAAGGACATGATTTTCAGATACTGTTTCTCTTCTGTATATAGCTTTTTTTTTTAAAAAAAAAAGCCTGCCACTTCTTCTTTTGTCCTCCATTGTTCAGTTTTCTTATTTTTTTAAGGACACAATGCACATCATACAAAGATAGGCCAAGTTTTCAGCTAATAGCTCTTTGGGAATCAGCTTGTTAGTGCAAAAATATCACCTTATGCCTTTCAAACTGTGTTGTCTTTGGCATTTTCTTGTAGATTGCACTAAAGAAATGAGGAGAAGTTATGTGAATTTGTGACATGATGCTAGTAACAAAGAGCTGTGGTTAGTTTATCCAAATCTTGAGAAAAACACCCAGAAGAGGACGCAAGTCTATCTACCTCTCCTGGGTGCTTTAAATATGTTGAAAGGTTATAATGGATTATTCATCTAAAGAGGGCCTATGACATCAAGTCGTGGAAGCTTTATGATTTCTGTTTATAGTTTGAGTGGCAGTGACCAATAAACACGTGGAGAGAAAGGAGGGATGCATTGATAATGGCAGTGATTTGGCATTACTAGTCTTTTTTTCTTCTTTTTTTTTACATTTGTCCGCATTAACAGTCAGACTGTAACAGGAACAGAAAGCCCTGACCCTAATATCAGTTATTCATTATTTGGACATCAGTTGCTTTCAACATTGGCTGTCAAACAATAATGATTCCTCCCAGTGTTTACAATCGATTTGCTAGGCTAAACTAACCAGCTGTTGTGCCCACCTTGCTATGAGTAATTCCTTTCATTAAGCAAGTGAACGTCTCAGGGTGTTGGATACATATAACACATGCAAATTTCATGATAGACTCTCAGCATGAGCGCGTAACTTTAGACATCAGATTTGCACTCAGCATGAGGTGATCCACATAATGAAGCAATCGGTGTTGACGCTGCTAATGGTATTGGTACTAATCTAACATGTTATGTCACTAATTAACAAATCACTGGCTCCACAATGCTTGGAACAATCAATCGGCACCTGTTACATAACCATTCAACAGCAGGGTTAGGTAATTACTCAGAAGGAAAAAAAAACAACCTTCAAGGCAGTTTGCTGTGCTTTATTGCCCTTATGCAAGACACTTTATGAGCTCTTGAGTTTGCTTCCTCTAAAAAGTCCAAGCACACTATCCCAGCAACAACAATAATTGTCTGTTTAAGCCATTGAGAGATGCCACATGATCAGATCCAGGAGGCATCAGTTCACTGAGGGCACAGTGAGGTTATCAGTAGCACAGAGAGTGTGACACTATCCGCACTGACTATCAATAATGCTCGCCGGTGCTACCGTATCCCTTGAAGGAGGTGAGAGCACTGATACCACCTCTAAGAAACCAGAGAGCAATGAGCAGGAGGAGAAGAAGGGCGGAATCAAGACGACACAGCCCGAGGAGGGAGGACGCAGGGGAAGCAGCAACATGCTGAGAAAACTATATGGAAAATGAGCTGTTTGTGTGTCTGTGTGTGTGTGTGTGTGTTTGAGAGGCAAGGGGAAAATGGAGAAGAGCGGGGAAAGCGAGATGAGTGGGTTACCTAAAGCTCTATTGTCTCGAGAACTGTCTATTTGCAAGCAGGCTACTTTTTTAGAGTTCTTCGAATTAAAACATGAAAGAGGGAAATGGAGGTGCAACACGAGGGAGTTTAGAGTGAGAGGTGTGGAGAGAAGGAGGGGTGGGGGGGTGGGGCAGCGCAGTGTGCTTCAAGCAGAGACTCGACTAAGTACCGGATTGCAGGGAAGGACAGAAAACAGGAAGCAATGGAAAGAATAAGAGAGGGAGAGAATAAGAGAGGGGTATAGCTTCTATTTATAAACCTGAAAAGAATTACTCGGATAGAGTAATGGAAAATAAAACAATGCGAGAAAGAACAAAGAGGTTGAATAAAAGAAGAGACAGACAGGTGGATGAAAGATGAAAAGATGGATAGATACAAAAGGAGAGCTGGAGAGAGGGAGAGAGGGGGGAGGAAAGGAGGGGAGGAGGAATACATTTACCTTGACTGACACTGCGACAGAGAGAGAAAGCAGAATCCCCCCCACTCCAAGAAATTCTAGCTCCAGAACATCATGCGACATAATCTCTGTAGTGGGTTTGCTGTGGGGCCACACACTGAATATTATATTATAACATGCACAGATGCATGCCCTCATTTACAAACACACCGGCAGCAATAATCACATGTTTGCAAGTGTGCATATAAGGCATCTGTTTTGAAATCAGCGCAGATCATATGGGACACTTCAAAGCACACGTGGAAGCAGATTTGCTGCAATCACTCAAATAAAGCGAGACGACTCCTCTCGACAGAAATTTTGAGCTAAAAGATGTAAGTGGTGCAGTAAAAGCAAGACGGGCAGAGACAGGTTCTCTAGAGGAAATGGTCAAATCAAGACACGAGGTGTTCAATAATATGTGATGAATGGAGACATGGCGACATTTTGCTGGAAGGGATACGGATCAATATCATCTCAGAGACCTGGTCTGGTGGTCATTTTTGGAGCAGAACCCCCTCTTTGGAGTGTTATTGGCCTCGATTCTGTCAATATGCTGCAGTGTAAAGCAGAAATCAATCTTTTTTGGGAGACCTTGTTGGTGGTGGATTTGAGGTCAGAACTGAAAAAGCAGAATGTCTTGTGAAAGTGTACAAACTGCATTAAGACTTCAGCGATGCTCACTGGATGCACTGTTTGACCACACGAGACATTTTCGGGCTGCGTTGTACTCAAACGTTGCTATGGGTGACAGCATATATGGTAAAACTGCATGATGAATGTGAAGTGTCTGATGGAAGTGTGTGTGTGGGGGGGGGTGATGATGTTCCCCAGCGCAAGATCGCCCACTAGTGGATACAATAAAACATGACAGTTTCTAATGCATTTAGGGCTGTCACATTCATCTGCATTGGATCACATGCAAAACAATGTTTAAAAGGGATCAAGATGCAGGTTTATTAAAAATTAAAAGCACATTTTTTTAACGTTATATTTAATGCCCTAAGAATAAGTCACAAAAAATTTTCTGTGAGGCTTTGTCACTGCTGCATACATGTGTGGAAATGACAAATAAATAACAGGTCATCTTAAGCAAGATAACTTACTTTAGATCTTGAAAAAGAGCGGCGGCACGATGCACATCAGATGGTGGTGATGGTGGAGAGTTTTGCTAGTTGCTGTTGTTCATGCCCCACCTGTTGTGACCCTGCACCCCACCAGTGAGGCACGTCCCGCGGTGTGAGAAACACTGAGTTACTGTATGCCTAATATATGTTGGTAGCTAATATATGTAAACTTTATTAGATACAACTTTATTAAATATTTCTGTAAATTCCACAAGGTAAGTTCACTTTCAGAGCACTTGAAACCATTCTGAATACACTATTTGAGGAACTTTTTGACACTTCTATGTCATCTTTTCACCTTGGCCCACCATCAGGTTCAGTTTTTCATTTCTGGAGCACTTTGGATTATTCACAGAAACTTTTTTAAAGGTAGTCTTACAAGATATTATTTCCTACAAGATTCCCAAGTACCCATATTTAGAAGCAACTAGGAAAAGATTTCCTACTGGTTACATAATCATTCCAGAAAACAGAACATTACCTATCATACCTGAGCGAACATTTCAGAGACCCACAGGTAAGTTATGCCTTTATAGCTTTTAGCCTGTGCAGTGGGAAAGAATGGGGATTTTACATTTCTTTTCTGTCCAGTGGCTTATTATACTTTGATAGATATGAGGATTGCAATTAATTGATCAAACACTTATTTGGTTTCCATTTACATAAGGTTATACGTATACGTGCAATACACGCACTACTGTAGGTTTCTGTTAAAAGGAATAATGTACTGTGAGTTTAGAGGCCTCAAAACAGACAATCTCAGGTTGAAAATTTAGATTTTAGGCAGATAACATTGAAGTCAGGTAAGTTTTTTTTCTGAGATCAGCATTTATGCTTATCCTTGCTGCTTGCCTTTGCTCACAGTTGTATGTGAAAGACTAACGACTTTGAGGAAGACTGTTGTCTTTCACCAGTCAACCTGTCGGATGAAGGAAGTACAATTTTTTACTCAAAACTCAAAAACATTTAGACTGGAAAATAGTCACGAGGTACCACAGTACAAGCAGAAGTCTGAAGAGAGCTCTTTGTGCAGTATTTGATATTCATTGTGACAACATTTCTGCACACATTAAATTGTTTTGCATTATTTGCGTTCAGTTTCACAATTCCTATCATTTCAGACATGGCAGGCACCCTGGATGAGCATCAGTTTCTTTGCTTTGCCTGTGTTGATCTTTTTACTGAGCCCGTCTCAACTCCATGCAGACACAACTTTTGCAAGCTCTGCATCTGTGTAATGAGGTATTTTACAAGAGGCCTGAGCTTCAGATCAACATTGCCTTCCAAGAGGTTGTCAATCACGTCAATAACACCATTGCAGACCCTGTGATAAGTGGGAAAGAAGGTGAGGTTAAAGCAGGTGAAGTGAAGCGACATCTCCACAGAGTCCTGTCTGGTGTGTGTGTGTGTGTGTGTGCTGTCTTACTGTGAGACTCACCTGGAAATCCTCATAAGACAGCAGCAGCCATGAGCAAGCATGAGCTCACTGAACCAGTCAGGGAGCATAAGAAGCATGACAAAATACTGGAGCAGTTCTGCAAGAAGGAAGAAAGTTGTCAGATCTGTGCAGAGACTGACGACAGCTGGCGCCTTGTTCTGACAGCAGAGGTTGCAGAGGGTTAACCCTAACCCAAATGAAGTGGTAACTTTGATTTTTATTTATGTTTAAAAGAGGCAGCGAAATTTTTCAAAATAATGGCTCGTCAGAAAAGTTCAAAGATTCTTGAACGTGTTCTACTAATAGGGAATTATCACATAATCTCATGAGAGAAAGTTAACACTGAAGACCACAGCAAGAAAGATTTTAAACCTCTGAACTTAATTTTCATTTTGACGAAGGCCCAGTAAGCAGCCTTCATCATTCAGCTGTTTAGAGATTTTGTATTTTTGCAATGAAAGATAGCAAAGAAAGTCTAGCTGAACTCTTTCCTTTCTTTGACAATGCCTTAAGCTGGCATTAAATTTAACATCTGGTCACATAAGCGAAATAATGCACGAAAATCATTTTCATTTTTAATCACAGTTTGAATGTTTTCTTTTTCAACAAAACTCTTCAAATTTGTATCATGCCAAGAACAAAAGGAGGGCTCAAACTACGCCACAGAGAGGAAATAAAAAGATGAAGAATGAGGCACTGTGACTGACAGCAGCAGTAGCATGCCGTCACTGACTAGATTTCAGAGGTTAGCTCACCATCTGCTCACTCAGTAGCCATCCAAGCAGTCAATACATCACCAAGCTTATTTTTGCTGTGCTGCCTTCTGGTGTGACCAGATTTTCATTCTTCGGTGTCTTTAAGAAAAGAAAAAAAATGTGTGTAAATTTTTTTCAACAGTGAAGTGTCAGGTTTGGGGCTGTGGTCACCGAGGCAGAAGATCCAAAATGATCTTAATTTAACTTTTTAGCTTTTAATAGCAACTTAGATTGAGCAAGACATAGCATAAACATGGACATGAAGTATAGATGTAAAGGCACACAGCAGGAAAAACCAACAACAACGCAACAAAGACCAAGGCAAACTGCAGACAATGAACACAAGATCATCAAAATAAAACAGGAAGTGACTAATCATGACGCACATGTAAACTTAACACAGAGGGAACCTAAACCAGACCAAAACAGAAACCTAAATACAACACACATGGAACACTGGGATGTCAAACTAAACACAAGACATGAGACAAGGGACTCAGACGTGAGAACAAAATATACACAGGAACAATGACGGAACAGGAGGACATGGGAGCAGACCAGACCTTACACCGGAGGGATAACACAAACACCTGAACACAGATCATGGGAAGACAACATGAGGGAAACAGGAACTAACCACAAATAACTAAACAGAAAACCACGATAACTAAAATCCTAATACATAACTAACACCACAGCTCAAAGGACATAAGGCGCACTGGGCCACAGGCCCAGGATCATGACATGAAGATCAAGTAAAGTATTACCTTTGATATGATCAAAAATGAAGAATAAAGTTACTAGTTTTATAGCAGTATTTTGACATTTTTACTGATGTTATATCATTTTTATGCATTAAATATAGTTTAAATGTACAAGATTTTTCAATATGAAACCTATTAACAGTACTTTCTTGTAATATTAAGCCTTTTTTGTAATTTAAGCCTATGCTATGTCACAGCAGGATTTAACCATATTATTAGGTAATTTGTTTTTACACATGTAAATTCCTTTTATTTAAAATAAAACATTTGTAAACGCACATAAGATATGACGTAAATTAACACTATAAAACTGCATTTTAATCACAGAAACTTTATATTTTTAGAAGATGGCAAATTACTGTTTTTTTTTTCTGGCAGTGTAGTCAATATGATTGAGGGTTCATTTGAGTATCCTTCCAGATTCAGATCAAAAGGAGAAGGAGGGGTAGGGAGGTGGAGCTGATGATCCGTGATTGACAAAGGAGGAATGAAGAAATCATCCACATGAGCAAACAAACCAACATAATTTTAAACTCACTGCATGGGCACATGAATGATTTTTAAAAAGAAAAGCTGTCCTCATTCATCAGTACTGCCAGAAAGCCTGAAATAAACACAGTGTTACAGACAGCATATTGTTATAGCTGTACACACCTGCTTTAGCTCAAGCACACCTGTAGGCAATGCGATTAATCTCCCGGTCTCAAAACCAGAACCTAAGATTTGCAAATCATCCAAAGTGGCACATAAAAGAAAAAAAAAGTGCTTTTACCTGACACTGGATATGATGTTATTCATAAATCACTCAAGGGGAAGGGGCCATTTATTGCATATTTATATTCTACAGGCAGGCTTTCTTCAAAAAACTGTTTTTATAATGCAGGTTATTGTTTTTCATTGTTTTCTGATGTGTTTTTGTAAGCGACATTCGCTTTATCAAAAACAATACATTTTCAGTTGTCCTTTTAACCACAGCGTACACAATTAGAGCCGTCCTCAAGGCTATACACGTTGTCAAGTAAAAATCGATTGCCTCTGTAATTTATCAGTGGCTCATTCAGTGCTGATTGGGTCTACATGGACTTTCCATTAATTATGCAGTCTTTTTATGCTTGAAAATTCACAGAAATAAATGGAGTAAAGATTTCAGGGGTTCAAGTCTGTGATGAAGTCCATGGGAAGGACACACAAAGAGCTGATGGAGGAGACTGAGGTGAGGCGTGCTGCTGAACAGAAGAGGTTTGAAAAGCTTATCAAAGAGCTGAAGAAAGAGACTGAAGAACTGGAGAAGAAAAGCAATGAGCTGCGGCAGCCGTCACAAACTGAAGACCACATCTCCATCCTGCAGCTCAGTGCACCAGTGAGAGTCTGGCCTTTAATATCTGACTTTATGCATAGCCTGTATTGCTGAGTAGAAACATCAGCTGAGATGGAAAGTCTATTTTCATCCAAGCAGCCACGCAAGATTATAAAGCTCATTACACATCAGAAAATATGACAGGTCAGTTTTAAATTTTAATCATTTTTCTTCAATGCTTGCTATGAATAATGGAAAGAAATTTTTTTTTTAACCTTACTCTGCAGTTCATCACCATCTTTGTGGTTGGAGGCATCTCTCAGTGGAACCTTAATGGTTTAAGAGCCAAATACTTTTACCTGTACTTCTCTGGCTCAGTGTCACTGATTTCAGTAGTGTTGTTTTCAAATGCAGCAGGCATGCCGTGGCCCTGGCAGATCTGGGTCTGTTTTCCTTTCTCTGTGTCGCCCCTCAGGTAGGACAGTGGGCCGGCCTTCTGGGTTCCTCATGGGCTTTCCAGTCCTCTGGAGCCTCTGGGCGTTCACACGTCTTTCTCATCAACTCATAAAACATGTAGTACTGTAGATTGCTCTGGTCACTATAGCAGATTGCTGCATTTGCCCGTAGTTGTTGCCAACTGCCTGCTAATGGTATTGAAACTGTGGAGTGCACGATGCAAATGGGAAACAGAAACCATTGACCTTCAAAATGAATGTTGTACCTTTTGAAACGTGTTGGCTTCAGTGGGAAGGCGCAACTTCATTGTGTTTATAGACAGCTGACTTCCATGCAAACTATGGGAGACTGCAGCAACCTGCATGTGACCAAAACAATCACATGGAGATTTTGGTGCAGCACCATCTTTGTGACCATTAACCCAGCGACTACTTGCCAACTGACTGGGGAACGCACATATTTCTCTATCAACCAGAGGTTGATGAGTGTTGCTGACAGCCTTAATAAAGCCACTGTGTGCTAGATGGTCCCCATCACCAAATAAAGGAGACCCATCACACCACTAATCTGAATGAAGACAGATATTTTCACACATAAAACACATAAAACAAGAGGGAATAATAGATTTCTGATTATTGTGTCAGGGCTGTACAACCTGTTTTTGCAAATCCCAGTTTTCTGAGAAAATTACATAAATTTTATCCAACCACCCAATATGCAATAACTCCTGGAGTGAAAACAGAGGAGCTGTGAGATTTCAAACCAATTCACACAAACTCAGATAGATAGATAGATAGATAGATAGATAGATAGATAGATAGATAGATAGATAGATAGATAGATAGATAGATAGATAGATAGATAGATAGATAGATAGATAGATAGATAGATAGATAGATAGATAGATAGATAGATAGATAGATAGATAGATAGATACTCTAATGTGGAAAGTTTGTCCTGAGTCATTTCTCTCTTCTCTTTTTCCTCTCTTCTATCTCTTCACCTCCAACTGGTTGGTGCAGATGGCCACCCTGCCGGAGCCTTGTTCTGTTGATGTTTCTTTCTCTTAAAAGTGACTGAGTTTGTTGGATTGTTGGTGTTTCTGTCTATGGTGTTGCAGGGTCTTCAGCTCACAACAGGTAAAACAAGTTGGTGTTACATAAATGCCTATATCAACATAAGATGTATGCCTCACATAATGACATATAACATGTGCTGTATACATACTATGCGCATTAATTTTAACTTATTTGCTGCTGACAACGTCAACCGCTTCTCATTAAACAGGCGTTCAGTCAAGCATGCACACTTCCATCAACTCTGGAGTGGCCAAGCATCCCTGTTAATGGAACTGATTTTTCTTAGGTCCGTGCAAGAGAGTTTATCAACCTGGAAATTAGAGAGCAGACAGCTGCAGGTAGGTTTGAAATAAAGTCACATTGGCAGTAACTGTAATACAAAATTTGCTCCTTCTATTAAGTCTTTTCAACAAATGGAAACACAGACAAGTTAGGTGAACTAAAGATCCAAAGCTGGCTATGTGAAGTAAGTCTACCAGCAGCATGGTCTTCTCCCTGACTTCCTCAGTGAGAGCATGCTGATTTTCCTCAAGGGGGGGTTAAAAAAAATGACAGAAGGAATTAAAGACTGGATGAAAAAATGTTGGCTGTACACTATTTTTGTCCCCATGTCTTTGACAGTCTAATGGGTGGAAGGGGATTTGAAGGAAATGCACTGATAAACTATGTTGTCACGAAAGGTGGTCTGAACACAGGAGGTGATTTGATAAATAGAGCTGTTTTTGTCTGTTTAATCTCTGCCATGTATCACTGAACACATCAACAGCATAATTTATCACCTCGGTTATTATCTCCTGTCTTCACCTGCAGACTTCAAGGCAGCGCAGAAATCTGCACGTTTGTCACCTTTTTCCTGAGCCCTGCTAGCTTGTATTTCCATTCAAATGAAATTCAGAATTGCAGCCTGTGATTTAGAGAAATGCTAAATCCTTAAATTCTGTCTATTAACAGACGACATAATCATCGATGCTGATCAGCTTATCGTCTCTAAACTCGGGGAAAGAAATTACGCAGTCTTCAAAGAAGTTCCAACTGGCCTAGCAAGGTTCACAGAAAACACTTTTGCTGGAGCAACTCCAGGCATAACCGTGGGCAGGTACTACTGGGAGGCCGCGGTGAGGGAGAAATGCAACTGGATGCTGGAAGTGGCTTGTGGCTCTTTGATGAGAAGATAACAGATGACTCACAGCCCAGAAAACGGCTTGTGGACTGTTAGTCACAGGGAAGGAGAGCAGTACTTTGCATTAATGCAAAAGGCTTTCCTCCACTGTTGCCGCCTCCTCCCCACAGGGTGGATGTAATTTTGGATTATGAAGAAAGACGGGTGTCATTCTTCTTTACAGGAAAGGTTCAACCCAAATTTGATCCTTGTTGGGCCGTAGAAAAGAAGGAAGTGGCTCCTCTGGGAATTATGAAAAAATGATTAAGGTTAAATAAAATAAGCAATGGATTTTAGTAATCTGTAATATTTATTCATGATTAATTCCATTACACATTACCGCTAATGTCTTTTGCATATATTGTGCATTATGTTTTAGTGGGGGTGCATAATGCACTACAAACATTACTCATATGCTAACAGTATAAAAGGTAAACACTCTGTGAAGCTACCGCCAGCAGCTGGTTAACTCGGCAATAAGACTAGAAAGAGACAGAATCTAACATCTTTATTTATTCTTTTTTTTTAATTTTTTTAAAGTACGAATTTAACGAGTGAGCCAACAGTCTAGCGCATAGCCTAAAATGGTGAATCACTGTTAAGGGTGTCTGTGTTTACAGACGGGTTATAGATTAAAGGAAAACCCTGAACTCTAAACTCCCACAGTGATCCAATTTGGGGGCTTTGCTGTGTTGTTGAGGGCATTTTGCTCGTGTAATCTGAGCCCCTTAGGACCTCACAGCAAATTAATGTGAAGTTGTTCTGAGTCAAGAGCTTTATTCTGTGATGAAACATTGCAGTCTTCATGGGAGACGTCTCCAAGTTACCATGGCAATTTGCCCCAGTAAGAAGTGAGCTGCCTTCATGGTACAGAAAACCCTGAGTTAACCTGCTACCCAGATAAGATGAAGTCCTGATTTGTCATGCAGGCCTGTGGACATGCTGTGTAGCTCCCCCACTCTTCCCACATCCCACTGACAAGAAAATAAATCTTGTTAATAAGTACTACTTTTCTCTAACAATAAAGAAAAAGGCAAACAAAGGACAATTCTCCAACCCCCCCCCCCAAAAAAAAACAGAAGGAAAAAAATGTGTATTCTCAAGCAAAGTGCTCCTAATACGTACGGTTGAAAATTTATATTTCATTTCCAACAGTCTATTTACAAGTATAAGCTCACAGCTAATACTAACTCTCAGTTCCAAACTTCCACAGTTACTCCACTGAACACAAATCTCTTAAGACAATATACACATCTAAATATGAGAACTGAATGAGGCAAGAAGAGGCAACTAGTGGATGTCAGCTATCTAGAGAAGTTTGAAAGTCTGCTCTCATCCAGTGATCCAATCCAGAGACAGGAAACCCATTTTATTAGCCAATCACATGACTCCAACAGTGTCCACGTCATACAAATATATCCCAAGCAGAGCCTGAACGGAGGAGAGAGGGAGACCAGCACACAGTAGTGGTGTGTGACACTGCAGATTTTGGTATCAATCCGATATTGAGTAAATAAAAGGCTAGTATTGCTGATATGAATACCGACACTGATACTTTTACTTATACAGGCAGCTTATACAGAGGAGAGCAGTGTGTCATGATTCATGGTTTT
Organism: Pterophyllum scalare; assembly: GCA_024447675.2. NCBI lineage: Eukaryota > Metazoa > Chordata > Actinopteri > Cichliformes > Cichlidae > Pterophyllum > Pterophyllum scalare. The sequence goes on along the minus strand of JAMQGT020012781.1, from coordinate 54,174 downwards.
TTGGAGACCTGTAGTGTAAATGTGCATGTCTTTTGGGTCAGTTTCTGTTGTTTAAATGTGTCATATTAATAAAATAGACTTGACAGTCAACACAAAGGGTTTTTACACTCAGATGTTTTCCATAGTTTATATTTGAGGTTCTGTTTTTGTTTTTTTTAGTTCCATTGCTCAGATATCACCCAGTGTTGTCATGCTCCATCATAATTTACTAGAAATTCACTGTATTGCATTTTAAAAACTGTAAAATATGATTTTATATTTGCATTTTAAAAATGAGGTCTACATGAACGCATAATGGCACATCGTCATTTTTTTTAACAAAAATTTTATTTTTGCCTAAATCATCATATTTTTAATATTTGGTTCATTGTTTTTTTGTGTGTGCATTTTCTGGAAAAAAAACTGAAAAAATTACTTAGGTCATTAATTTAGGAGGGTGACAATATAGAGTCAGTATATGTACAGTACCTCGATAGCATCCTCTAAAAAGAAAATTAAATGAAAAAGAAAAACATCTGCCGAGATATGAATTGTATATGAGTGTGTGGTTTGTGTGTAGGGTTTGTACACTTTGCATTATTGGGAGTATTTTAATTTAAAATAGAAAAAGACAATGAATTATCAACATCATATTTCATTGCAGTAGATGGAAAAAGTCACTGAGACAACGTTATTGAATGTTGCCAATGATGAGAGATAGGGTTTTTTTAATTTAAGATTTAAAACTTTTGGTGACCTTGACCTTTGACCTTGTAAATGAACTCGTATGTTCTCTGGTTCTTCTAAGGAACATTTCCACAAAGTTTCATCGGTTTGGGTTTGAAACGTTTTGAGTTACATTGCTAACAGACAAAGGGACAAGAGTGACATCACAACCTCCTGCCACATATCAGTGGGCGAGGCAATAAAATAATTGAACACAATTCAGTGGGCTGAATACATTATTTTAATATCTGAATACAGTCTATAGGTGATCCGCCTGCTGAAATAACAACTGCGATGCCCAATAAAACTTTAACCTTAACTAATGCTGAGGAACCAACATGAGTCATGACTGAAACATTACTTTCACCACCATATGAGCTACCTGGTGAAGGGACTGTGTGTCCGTGCTGAGGGTCTGTCTGAGCGATTTCCTTCCTCCTCTCTTCCTTTCTTTTCTTTTTTGTGACATTTCATGTCTTTATATAAGTTGGCGTTGCCACATGCATCACTGTTTGCCATGTTTTCGCTTACAGGTTTTTAAAGTACCTCTACAAGTCGCTCCGCTTTCTCACTTATTATTTGTTATTTTCGGCTCCAACGAAATGTCACTGTATTGTGCAATGACAATAGAGACATCTTATCTCACTGCAGCCTGCATGACTCTGCTCAGTACCTGCAGCATGACTGCAGGAGCGGAGCGGGAAGGAGGGGGGCGGAGCAAAGTGTGCCTGCGTAAGAACGGGAGCAACGTGCTGAGCTCACAGTACGGGAGACCAACAAACTGAAATGTTGATCATATCACCCATATTTGTATTGATCTGCCCGCCCCTAGCACGCACACAGAAACGTGAGGAGCCGTATCCGCTACAAAATATTACCAGATGGCACACATATCCATCCATCCATTCTCTTCTGCTTTGTAGGATAATGCGGATAAAGTTTTCAGCTCCTTTAACATTTTGACCCTGATATCAGTGACACCCATCAGACTAATGATCAGAGTATTGACCCCCAGCTCCTGTCTAAGACTTTTCACTTTTGATCAGGATGAACCCACAGCTAGTTAGCAACTCGTTAAGTTAACCAGTGAAAGGGGTGGTGCTGGCAGCAACTAACCAACCTGAAAGGGGAGTTTCGCGGGTCATATGACCTTTCTTGAAAGCTCAGAAAATCATTGATGTGGTGATTGAGCGCACATTAATTTTTATTGCTGGGTGCGCTCTCGGGGCTGCTGTTTATTTCTGAGGTGACGGCTGCACATCAGAGCCACGAAACTTTATATTGGATCAATTTAAACATTTAAGGCGACTGTCCCACAGCCTGATAAAGGAGGCGTGGGACGTGAATGTGACTAAATGAACAGGTGTCTTTGCTGTGTGCGCTCTATATCTCTGCAGCACATTAGACTCAAGTACAACACCATATACATGTCCTAAATCACCAAAATTATTACAGGACAATGCGATCACTTTACACCCTCCTGCTCTCCCCGCAGAGGTCCGTTAGATTAATCTTTATTGATCCGTTTAGGAAGATTCCGTCTGGGAAATTATAGAACGATCCTGCAAATTCAAAAATCAGGAACAGTGACCCTATTGGTCAGTAGGCGGTGATTTCGTACCTGTTGATCCCTAATCTAACCAGCATAAATTACCATAGTGATTTAGCCCGGTAAAAAAAAAAAAGTGAGCCACCTTCTTTTCATAGTACTCAAAATCCAGGGTTAACTCAGAAGTCACCTGGATAAGCCAAAATCCTGCCATGTAGTACAGTACGGGGCCCAGAGCAGTAGCAATCAGTGGGTGAAAACAAAGGGAGGGTTTGTGTGAGAGTTTGGGTGTGTCCCACTGAGAGTGGGAGGTCCTCTGCAAGTTTCAGGAAGAGTGCAGCACCTGAGGTGTGCAATCCACAGCAAAGTACCTGAAGTGAAGGACCGCGCTGTTCGAGGTCAAAGGAAAACATGAGTAAGTCGTGCCTGTTTTAACGTGTTCTGTTAGTAGCAGTTTCTTCTTTCATGATATTTTGTGTTTAGTGTATATTATGTTCAGCTGATGAGCTTGTCCTATAGTTACAGTAGAGGAGAGACACAGAGCCAGTGGAAAATGATGAAAGTTTTGATGACTTAGTGTCTGGACCGGACGGTGCCCGGCTTCTTTCTTGTTTAGGTTAACTCTTAAGTATCTCAGAAACTATTTAGATTTGAGTTAAACAGCAAAACTGTTGATTTGTGGAGATTAAGAAAAAACCATATACCAGCAGCAGAGGCTGTTTGTTGTAGCAGGTGTGGTGTAATTTTCCCCTCTGGCTTATACCTAGGTTTAAAACTTGATGCGGGTGCTGTGGGGCAGAAAGTCCAGAATATCTGCATTCCTCAGATAGTTTCTTGCCCACCACGGGACACAGTGACACTGTTAGAGGCACTTCCTTATTTTGTGGGAATGCTTTTTAACTGAATGTCACATAACTGCTGGGGGGTTTCCTTGTCTTACATAAATTGTTATGAAGTTGCTTTGCTTTTGAAGACAAACTGTGGAACAGTTTTCACTGTCCTACGTTCACAAGGCAACTTATTTGTTTGTTGTTGCCACTGTTGCTCGCGTTTGCCTCCAGTAGATTTGAGGTGGTGGTCAGATTCTCTTTGAACAGCCGGTAACCGTCAGAAAATTGAATTTCATTGTTGTTGTTTTGGTCATTCACATTTTGGATGTGAGCAAAAATTAGGAGGAGTGTTGTGGCAGTTAGACTTAGGCTTAAAAGAGGTGCAGTGACCTGTAGTGCCAGGGTGGGGCTTCAATTCACGGCCTCCCCATCCACAGATCAGGGCGAGGTGGTGATAAACTGCATTTGCTCCAGATGGTTCGATCACAGCCTTGCTTTGCTGCCATTTGTTTGTTTGTGAGTGTGTGTCTTATGGGTGAATAGATGCATTTTGCTGTCCATTTACAAAATCAGCAACAACAATAAAAGTACAGCTGCATCTGAATTCACCCTCTGAACAGAAATTTACCACATTAAATCATCTGATGTAAGACTCAAACATATATGTACAGTGCTTAATAAATTTATTAGACCAACATCACAGCTGCCCTAAACTAACCAAATTACCCAAGTCATCACAGTGGTTAATTCACATCATGCCAAATGATTCCCAAACAGAAACATTTTGTTTCAGTTGTTGAACATTGCGCTTGATTAATTTCTGACTTCTCAGAAGAGTCCAGCGTGCCGGCTCAAATTTGGATATAAAATGTGAACTCAGTTTGCCTCATAAATAACAATATCATTTTTAGTTCTAAACAGGTTTTCGACAGATTTCCTTTTTACGACAAGTGGTCTTATAAATGTATTAAGCAGTGTGGATACATGTGAAATCATTTTACTAGTCGTCACGGAGGATTTTTCAGGTCATGATACAAAACGACCTCATTACACACATATAATTTTGTCTTGTCTCCTCTGTGGCTCTCCCGTGACCTAATTCAAGTGCTCCAAGTGCACTTTAATCCAGTAAGAACACATACAGCCAGAAATGAAGTCAACAAAACCAACTTAAACCTAACCAAGCCGTCTTCAGGATTTAAAATGATGTAATATGTCAAATCTCCGGAGGGAAAACTGTCACTGGTAAGAAGATTAAACCGCTGTCCTGAAGTCCCTTCCTAGTCGCTTTCGCAGCTGTTTCTGTGCCCGTCTCTGTCTTGACTCCACATGACTCAAGTGAGTCATGCGTGGCATGTGAAAAATCAAAGCTAAATGTGGAGATGAGCTTTATGTGCTGACCTTTCTAATCATGTTAGAAGAGACTTTTGCGCATTGAAAAATATCTAAACATGATTAAAACATGGAGTATTTTGTCTAGCTACAAAATCCCTGTCTCTTTCTCACCCTTCCCTCTACCTTCCAGGTATCAGCACTCTCTCTGAGGACCAGTTCACCTGCTCCATCTGTTTGGAGATATTTGTGGAGCCCGTCTCCACACCATGTGGCCACAGCTTTTGCAAGGCCTGTCTACAGGGCTACTGGAACCACAGTAAGAAGTTCCTGTGCCCCATGTGCAAGAAGAGCTACTCTAAAAAGCCTGAGATGAGCGTCAACCGGGTGCTGGCTGAAATATCCTCCCAGTTCCAGGGGCTCTCAATGGCCAATGGCGCCGCCTCACATGGATCCAGACTGAATTTGAGCTCAGATACAGGCCAGAGAAGCTCGCCCGTGAAGGATACTGGAGAGTTTGCCCAGCCTGGGGATGTTGCCTGTGATGCTTGTATTGGAAGGAAATTAAAGGCACTGAAATCTTGCGTGAACTGCCCTGGGTCTTTCTGTGAGTCTCACCTCAGGCATCATAAGAAGGTGAGATTGTTTCTGAGGGTTTTTTTTTTTGACTGATTTAATCCAAAATGTTAATTAATAACGATTGATTACATTTTCTTTTCCTTTAAAGAAAGGGGTAGGTAATGTGCTTTTTATTTATTTATTTTTTTTACCCCCAAATCAAATTTTTACAGAAAACAATGTTTTTAGAGCGCTACATTCATGCTTGTCTTCCTCCTCGCGCTGTCATCCAGGTCAAGACTCTGATCTCTCATCGTCTCATTGAGCCCACTTTACACCTGGAAGACAAGATCTGTAAGAAACACGAACGCCTTCTGGATGCCTACTGCCGGACCGACCACATATGCATCTGCTCTGCCTGCGCCGATGCCACACACAAATCCCATGAGATCGTCTCCATTGACCATGAATTTAAGAAGAAGATGGTCAGTATTGCTCTATGACAATAAGGAGATGTGCTTCTATTGCTCCTAAGTTATAGATGTGAATGTACATGTAGGGATCTCTGCAAAGACTTCAGGGAATTTTTATAATCTAAAACCAGAAATTGGTTCCAGTAAGACACAACTCTGACTTTTTAATCGCAGAGTAACCTGGGAAAGAAGAAATCAGAGCTGAAGCATTTGATCAAGGAGAGAGCCAAGAAACTGGATGAGGTCAAACAGTCCATCAAGGTCATCAAGGTAAGTCTAATGGGAACTCAATGGCTCACAGGTGACTAACGTACTTCAGCACTTCATCTCACTATCTTTGAACATTCAGAGATCACAGAAACCACGGGATACAACATAACTGTTGGGCACCGATATCAGTAAACAGCATCTCATTCGCCAATGTGCCAGTATCAGTATCAGTCAATATCAAAGTTCGGGTCAGTTATCAGTGCATCCCTGCTAAGAACTGTTTTTGTGCCGTTTGTTATCAACATTTGTCTATTTGATAAAGTCTGAAGCATTTAGTTCAAATTTTAAAAAAAATTAATCCTTCTTATTTTTTTCCTCATTTAAGTTATTGTGGAACCGCTTTGTCACAAACAGCATCCACAACAGTTGGGTCCCTTAATGATGATACACACTATGAAGAAAGGAGAAAAAAAAGTTGTTTTTTTAATAGAATATTTTTATAATGTACAAAGTTACAATGTGCTTAAGAAATGAAACATGCTAAGTTTTGATAATTTCATTACATTTGCAAACCTAATATACAAATACTTACACGATCAGGCCTCTCTGGTGCTCAGTGACCTCATGGTTCCTTTTAAAGTTTTGGGTTCTGTAACTCATTTAGTATTTATTGGAAACTTCCATTATGAAAATCTTCATTCCGGTATGTTCTGTTTGGCATATTAACATGTGAAATTCTTTACTTTCAAAGCCTCAGCTGAACTCTGATTGGGATAATTTTAAAATTCAATTGAAAGAGTCATATAACGTACTTGTCCCCACCGTGAACTATTTACTTTTCTCCATCTAAAACTCTAATCGCATTTTGTTATCTCAGAAAGAAAGCCGGCTTTCTTTAGCCTACCAGTGCGGCGTTTCCAAATGCATCTTATCAGAAGTGGCTGGTACAGACAGACCAGACCTTTTACTCTTGCGCTGTATTTGACAACCATTCTAATTGCTGCTGTTGTGAATACTTTTAAAGTGCATTTTTAAATATTTGCCCAGTCTACCCTCATTTAGTGCGTTTCATGAGCTGAAGCTCCAAAGCTTTATTTGCACTTTAAGCAGCTTTATGATCCAGAACAAGTTGCTGCTCAAGGGGATTCTAAGAAGACCAGCAGCTGTTTATCGAAAGCCATTCAACTGGAACTTAAGTTTCACTCCTAATATTGTAGGCTCACTTTGCTCCGCTGATAAAGCAAGATGAGCCTATACTCCACTTCAGGTAGAACATATCCGAGGCAGGATGTTACCCACATCTGTCTCATACCTCGTTCTCTGTGGTAGCAGAGAAGGTGGAGCACCAGTGCTGTTTGGTTTTTGTCTTGCGTGCACACGCTCAGATCTACATCTGAGGCTGTCCAACCAGTGAGAGCAGTGTAAACATTTACCTTTAGTTTCTCTCACACCCTGTTTTGACTACAGCCTCCCTGCCTAGGGAAAATGCCACTTTTGAAAGGAAAGGAATGAATGGAAGGAAACATGCTGGAGCGGTATTCCATAAGAATTACGTTATCGGTCCTGCGAGTGTAACAAATCTTATCAGACTAAGAGTAAATATATCTGTTGACCTACGTTTACGTTTTCAAATCCTACACTGGGAAGTTGTGATTTTATTTATGCAAAAAGAGTGATAAGCAGACTCTTGGTTTCTTCTTTCAGGATGTGTACGTATATTTTTGAGCACAGTTATCAGTGTGTTTACTGTACAAACATGAGTACATGTGTCCAGCTGTGTGTGCTGCTGATAGACTTTGGAGATAAAACACATGCAAAACAACATTTAAGATGTTACATTTATTGGTTAGGTTTTCCACTGAAGTACAAACTGTGCCCGAGTAATGCTGAAACCTACGCAGCGATAAGTTTGAGATGGGGAAACTTGGTAGTTTGTGCTACCTGTGACCTGGTGGAAGATGTAACCTGTTAGTCCTGTTGCACAGGTGGCAGATAGATGCTTGGTGAGCCACTCGGGAGATAACTGACTAAACATCTGTGATTGTTCTTTTTTTGTTTGTTTATTTTGCTTTAGAATCTAGCTGGTTTGGTTGGTTTTATTTGAGGCCTCTAACTCATCAATCATTATGTGAGGGAGACGGAGACCTGTGGAAAAAGAGAGAGAGAGCAATAGATACTTTAGGCCAAAGATGAGACAAATGCAACATTGAAAGGTATTACAATAAGAAATAAAAGACGCCCTTTGGCTTAAAATGGCATGCTATCAGGACTGTAAATATAAGTATAAATACATAGAAGGCAATTCATTCTAGCATTAAATGAACAAGACAAGAATATTAATAAGGATAATGATTTGAGAGGGCAGGAGACATGAAGGAAAAGGTCCAGTCATAAAAAAACAGTGGCAGAAAACTTACCACCTCTCAAGTTTTCCAGTGAAGATGTTTATGTAACACCTCTCGCTTATCACTCTAACTGATAAAGTAAGGTACAATTTAGTTATCTCAAACCCTGAACTTTGTAAAGGAACCAACATATACAGATGTTGAAAATAAAATCAGGAGAATCAGGTTGGGACACTGTACAAAGATTCCTATAGAACACAAAAGGATGTAATCCACTTCAAATGCAGCCTCAGTACTGAAAATGGAGGTTGGTGCCTAGGTAGAGGGTGCAGGAGACAACATGTATGATGCACACTCAGCGCTTGAAAAGAGCGACTCTTAAGACACACAGCGGCAAATGCACTGGACTGTTCACGCACACACATCTGCTCAACCCAGTATAACCGGGACGCTGTACTAGAGAGCTGGCAGGTTAAAGGCTCTCTAGTATCCGATCTGGCTGCATTAAGCATTTGCATTCTCACGTGCACTTCTGTTGGCTGATGTTTAGAAAAGCTCAGGGCTGCAGAGCATGAGGGAAAATGGCTTTAGTTTTGTGTGTCTATCAGAGCTGTGGTTCAAAGGTCGGATGGACCCCAGTCAAATCTTTACTATAGGTCAAGCTCCCAGATCCTGCATTCCCACAATTCAGCTTGTATACATTTGTTATAGGATGGTCTCTACCTCATAAATGTCGCTCAGAAGACAGTAACTATTAGTAATATCCCAACCTGCCCTCCAAGCTCTCCTTTAAAAGAACTCATGTTACTCAGTAACTTGTAGACTCCGGGTAATCTGTAAGAACATGTTGCTAAGAAAATATGGTCATTTTTTTTTTTCAAAGCTTGGTCTATGTTCTTGAAGGGGAATCTGAACTCTGAGCTTGTCTCATATTTGCAGTGGTAATACTGGGCGTGCAATGTTTGCATTCACTTCTACCTCTTGTGCACTCCTTTGCAGGCCAGTGCTCAGAAGGAGCTGGAGGACAGCTGGCAGGTGTACGCAGAACTGCAGCGTCTGGTGGAGCAGAGTCAGGCAGAACTGGTTGACCTGATAGCCACGAGGCAACGTGAGGCGGAACGTCACGCCCAGGAAATAGCCAGGGGTTTGGAGAATGAACTCAGCCAACTGAGGAGGAGGAGCAACGAGTTGGAAGCCCATGCACAGACACAGGACAAAGTGCTTTTCCTTCAGGTAGAGAGAGCTTCGTGTGGTTCACTCTGCGACATGCAGAAAGGTCCAGCACTCGAGAAACTAGGTTCAAGTTTTGAGGAAAAAAAAAATAATTTTTAGGTCCTAAATATAACTAGCCTTTTAAATTCATTAGTTGCTCATCCAGCTTGGCCTACATACTGAAAACACAATTAACGCACATTTGGGGCACAGCGCTTAGACTCAGCAGAGGAGGCTGCTGTGCCACTCGCAACAACGGAAATCTCACAAACATCGGCTGCACCTAAACAGACTTTCTACAGTTATTAATGATTTCACCAACCAAGTCCAAACAATATGTCTTTTGAAATGTACATGTCTGTTTTCCTGTTGTGGAAAACTATGCACACTCTTTACTTTTAATTGCAAAGCCAATTATCTACCTCTGCAGCCGCACCAGCTGCGTTTGCTGGGAGATTTTGAGACACAACATCAAAAGCCTCCACAAAGAGAGGCAGCCTGTTATGGCCGCTCCCTCTTGTGAATGGAGATATGGCTTTGAAGTTGCTACTTCAGAAGTTTTCTACATAGCATGAATGGAAGTGAAAGCATGAAGCCTCAAATACCCAAACACATCAAAGCTGAGGGGATGCAGACCAACGCATCACTTTTGATGGACGGGAAATTTACTTACCACATCTGGAAAATGCCATCTACTGAGCACTCTTTTATTTTACTTTCAGAGTTCTAATGTGTCTCTGTTGTTTGTTCCCTATTACTAAAATTAAATAGGACAGCACTGAACATACTGTTGGCATCATGTGTACTGTATTAGTTCCATTGTAAACTCTGATTGAACATTCATCTCCCCCTCACATAACCTCCTTATTTCATGTAGAATCTGATGTCACTGTCACCCTCACCCGAGCCCAATGATTGGTCAGCGGTCAGCATCAGTACTGACCTTTATCTGGGAACCATCCGCTCCTCGGTCAGCAGGCTCATAGAGAAGTTCCAGGATGAGCTTAAAAGACTGTACGGGAAAGGTAAGGGCAGCTAGCCAAACCGATTACCTCATATACTTATTATTTTTAAGCGCTTCATCATGTCCATAAATAGTGAGTATATTATAGGTATTATATTTGTGAAATTGTACATACTATGTGACATGGACTCACCAGCCACTTTATTAGGTACAGCCATTCAGATAGTCGTTAATGCAAATATTTAATCGGCCAATCATGTCAGCAACTCACTGCCAACTTTGACCACAGTGTACCACAGTGTATCTCCTGATGGCTGCTTCCAGCAGGATAACACACCATGTCACAAAGCTCAGACCATCTCAGACTGCTTTCGTGAACATGACGATGAGTTCAGTGCACTCATCGGCCTCACCGGTCACCAGATCTCAATCCAACAGAGCACCTTTGGAATACGGTGGAACGGGAGATTCATATCACGGATGTGCAGCTGACAAATCTGCAGCATGATCTGCGTGATGCTATCATGTCAATGTGGAGCAAAATCTCTGAGCAATGTTTCCAGCATCGCGTTGAATCTGTGCCACGATGAATTGAAGCAGTTCTGAAGGCAAAAGGCAACCCAGGAGTAGCGAGGTGTACCTAATAAAGTTCACTGTGTATTAGTACATCTTACAGGGCTAGACAAATTAAAATAAATACCTTTTTTTTAAAATGCTACCACAACAACAACCCCCTTTTTTTTTTATAGAACTCTTTCCATGATTTATTTGAAGTGAGTAAATTAATACTGATCACATTTTATGCATTACATGCAAAGTAGAGTGAAGTCATTTGGAAAAGAGCGTTTTGAAAAATGTTCATAGCTGCGAACAGAAATTTCCATTCTACATGCGCTGCATACAGTTCAGTAGCTGTAAGGGCCCCTTCAAACTGAAAATCAAACTCACAGCAGGCTTTGCTGGGATCCCTGTGTGGATAATGAAGGCAGAGTTATCGTGCAGTCCGTCCTCCCTTGTCTAATACGAACCACACATCCTGTGCAAAATCCAAATCTGCGATATGTAGGTCACTGTGCGAACACTTTGGAATAGAACAGTGAGTCATCGTTGCACCACACTCACGCGGTCACACATGCAAGATGGTTGGACAGATGGAGATAGTGTTGATGCCGCAGATCATCCACTTGGGATCACTGGAGAGGCAGCTGACTGACAGCAGCACATGTATCAAGCATTTAGAGCTCTGCTTCAGATCTGTGTGTTTACCACCCACATGTGCCATCTGCTGTGACTTTGACTCCCTCTCTCTGTCTGTGTTTCCCCTCTCTCTCTCTCTCTCTCTCTCAGAGCTCCGGAAGGTGCAGAACTACTCGAGTGAGTAACACCTCTCCTCCGTTAGCTGGGTGACATCCATGTTTTGTAATTATAATTTTTCTAGGAAATACACTTGCACCAGTTGTAGCTAACGTGTTAAAGGAAAGCAGGAGGGCTCTTTTGAGGAGTCCTACATGCCGGTCATTTCTTTTAAATGTCCACAAGATGGAACTACTTCTTCACAGCAGGGAGGGGATTGTTCCAGTGGCATGCAGCAAGTTTACAGACACTTTTTATGACATGTTCAGGAATAGGGAGCCCATTATTTTTATTTTTTTTAAATAGCACAAACTGCAATAAATAATGCAGTAAATAATTCTCCCCATCTCATACTCTGCTCTTTCTTGTCCAGCTGAGGTGATTTTGGACCCTGCCACAGCCCAGAGGAACCTGACTGTGTCCGATGACGGCCAGCAGGTGAGGTTTGAAGAGCGCAAGTCCACCCACTCTGACGGTCCGAAGCGCTTCAGCCCAGCCCTCTTTGTCTTGGGCCGGGAAGGGATCAGCTCCGGGCGACACTACTGGGAGGTGGATGTGTCACGCAAGACGGCCTGGACGCTCGGTGTGGCCAGCTCTTTGGCTCAGCGTAAGGGTGAGATCAAGCTGAGTCCTGACGGCGGATTCTGGTGCCTGTGGCTGAAGAACGGGGAGATGAAAGCTCTGGCGTCGCCCCGCCTGACTCTAATGCTGCCTTTCCAACCCAGTAAAATTGGAATCTTCCTGGATTACGAAGGAGGCCAGATTTCTTTCTATGATGTGAAGGGTTGTGTGCATCTCTACAGTTTTACTGATAGCTTCAGTGAGAACCTCTACCCGATCTTCAGCCCTTGCCTCCCCCAGGACGGGAAAAATAACGCCCCTCTCGCCATAACCCCTGTTAAATACAGCTGAGGCAGTCAGCAATAGGCATTAAATTCGGTACATACATATAAAACTCACTTTCTCATCTTAATACTAGCTATTTTCTGAAGTGAATCTTTTGACTGACTAACAACATGTATTATAATCATATATTTACAATGTGTTTACCCAAATTGTGTTATTTCCTTTAAGCTGTTATCTGTCAAATCAAACTGTAATTACAATAAAGAAGAAGTATATTATGGTGTGAAATCATGTGAAGGACAAGAAATCATTCCCCCTTTGGTTCTTACTTTTTCATGTTAGCTAATAAGATGAGTTGAGTAAGGCTGGCAAGTTCATTTCTGGAGATTTTGCCTGTGCATTGTGTTTATGGGTATTACTATAAAAACAAATATACATATGGTTGTTTTAAGGGGCCAGGGGCATACCTCAAGGCATGGCATGGGGTGACCAGTGCAATAATTTTACACTTTTATTTTATTTTGCACAGACTAATATAAAACACAAATGTCTGCATTTTTAATACTGTATGAATTATATGACTCTCCTCTTCTTACAAAAAATCATCCTGGACACTCCTGTGTACACTCACCTGTGTAAGGGTCATGGAATTATGTTTTCTATTTCTATATACTTTTGTAACTTCTACCCAAACTTGTTCAATAAAGTTAATAATACACAAAACGTATCTCTTCTTGTTAAAGAATGTATTCCCATCCATATAACTTACGCTCCCAGGCAGATTCTGAGGAAGGCATCTGGAGCTAGAATGCATTTATTGTTGCTAATGTGACTCAATTGTGACAAGAAACAGTAAACATGGTTGTTAACAGTCACATTAATCAAACCCCAGTCAATGTTGTTAGTGCAAGTGGTGTTTGCCTAAATTTGACTGCTCTGAAAATGGTCCGCTATATCCAGCTCTCCTCTGCTCTGAAGAGTCCACGAAGTTTAATGAAATTCATCAAGTTGTGACATTTCACACCTTTAATAACAGCTGATATCTTAATGTCTCGGTCATATTAAGTGTCTCATAAACCATTACAGTAAACAAGCATACACAAAAACGGAAGAACTCTCCAAATGGAGTCCAACCATCATTGTTTACTGCATCCAGGTGTGCTACAATGAGTGTGCCCAAACTTTTGACTGGTTCTGTACCTGTCTGTTAGCAACTGGCAGTGGACACAGTGACACATTTTTCAAGAGTTTATGTAGACAATAAATACAACCTTGAAAGGCATTTAATCCAAAGTGTTTAACATTTTGCAAAACTTTAATATAAGCTGTCTATTTACAGGATTGGTGATCTTTAGCAAGGCTAGCATACAGAGAATAAGCTGTTTTTAGTCACAGACCATCCAGAAGTCATCCACTGGTTTCACAAGTACCACATTTTTACCATTGCCATGGAAGGACAACCTGACTGTGAAACTGTTTGACTTATCGATCACAAGTCTTCAGCCATTGAGGATACCACAGTTCTCTATTCTGAAATACTGTGAACAAAATTTACAAATAGACTTTTTTTTTTTTAATTCAATAAGATCCAAAATGAGTGATGAAGCCCATGAACTGTGGTACAGAAATCATAGTCTTCTATAGGGAACCAGGAAGTCTTTGTTGTAGCCACAGCTATTGCTACATTGGCTTTTTGGCTTTTTTTCAACCCTGAAGCTGCATCCGTGTTTTTATATTGTCTGTGCTTCTAGTCTTTATGCTAAGCTAAAAGCGGCTCAATACCTCAATACTTCATTATGTGTATATATATATATATATATATATATATATATATATATATATATATATATATATATAAGAAATTGGAAACCCTCAACATGTAAGTACTACACAAGTACTGTGTTCTTTGAAGGGTTAAAGCTATTCCTCCTGGAGCTTTGAGGGCCATGGCCGGGCCAGGGAGTATTTGTAGCTAGGGTAAATGGAGAGTGAGACAGTGGGGTATATTTTGAGTCTGAGTTGAGTGTGTGTTTGTGTGTTTGTGTGTGTGTGTGGGGGGGGGGGGTCTGGAAGGGGCAGCGGTTACAGCCTGTCTCATATGTCAGTGGACTGTAGAGTCTCCAGGCAGCTGCTCTCTGGTGAGTTTCCCAGCTCTCTGCTTTTTGTCTCTCCCTTCACCTCTCTGCTGTGTTTTAATTTCCACAGGGTATCATCTGATTCTCTGTGCACAGACATATCTCTTAGGGGAGTATTGTTGTTGGATTTTTTTTTTTTTTTTAAATAGCATTTGGATTCTAAAGAGCTCTGACCTGTAATAAGGACTATTCTTTCTGGTGCAGGCACTTAATTATAGATTCAAACACGGTTCAAGAAAAGACTTCAATTGTAGTTATAAGTTTGTATATTTTTAGGCATTATGTGTTCACTTGTCAAAATAAAAAAAGATTAAGCATGTCAGCACTGCAAGACAGGTCATGCGGTGCACCAGTATTTTTGGAAAAATCTTAAACTGGTCTGGCCTGAAGCTGCTTGTCTTATAGGTCAAACTTGTTTACGTGTAGCTTCACAGACACACATACAGTGCACTGGTATGCATGCATATATAATCATTTGCTTTAAATTCAAGTATTTTGCAGTTTCCTTTTTAAAGAAAAAATCAGGAGTTAGCGATTCAGCTGAATGTGATATTTCTAGTAACTATTATCCTCTGATATAAGCTTATTGTTGTTATCCTGATGTTTATGTATACATTTCCTGGCTCAAAATATTGCAGTACAGAAATGTAGTCTCACGATTACAACATTTGTCCACAAGAGGGCAGTAAAGATGTTTGAATATTTTCTGAATACACTGCTCAAAAAAATAAAGGGAACACTAAAACAACACAATATAATTCCAAGTAAATCAAACTTCTGTGAAATCAAACTGTCCAGTTAGGAAGCAACACTGATTGACAATCAATTTTACATGCTGTTGTGCAAATGGAATAGACAACAGGTGGAAATTATTGGCAATTTGCAAGACACACTCAATAAAGGAGTGGTTCTGCAGGTGGGGACCACAGACCACTTCTCAGTACCTATGCTTTCTGGCTGATGTTTTAGTCACTTTTGAATGTTGGTGGTGCTTTCACACTCGTGGTAGCAGGAGACGGACTCTACAAACCACACAAGTGGCTCAGGTAGTGCAGCTCATCCAGGATGGCACATCAATGCAAGCTGTGGAAAGAAGGTTTGCTGTGTCTGTCAGCGTAGTGTCCAGAGGCTGGAGGCACTACCAGGAGACAGGCCAGTACACCAGGAGACGTGGAGGAGGCCGTAGGAGGGCAACAACCCACCAGCAGGACCGCTACCTCCGCCTTTGTGCAAGAAGGAACAGGAGGAGCACTGCCAGAGCCCTGCAAAATGACCTCCAGCAGGCCACAAATGTGCATGTGTCTGCACAAACGGTTAGAAACCGACTCCATGAGGATGGTATGAGGGCCCGACGTCCACAGATGGGGGTTGTGTTCACAGCCCAACACCGTGCAGGATGCTTGGCATTTGCCAGAGAACACCAGGATTGGCAAATTCACCCCTGGCGCCCTGTGCTCTTCACAGATGAAAGCAGGTTCACACTGAGCACATGTGACAGACGTGACAGAGTCTGGAGACGCCGTGGAGAGCGATCTGCTGCCTGCAACATCCTTCAGCATGACCGGTTTGGCAGTGGGTCAGTAATGGTGTGGGGTGGCATTTCTTTGGAGGGCCGCACAGCCCTCCATGTGCTCGCCAGAAGTAGCATGACTGCCATTAGGTACTGAGATGAGATCCTCAGACCCCTTGTGAGACCATATGCTGGTGCGGTTGGCCCTGGGTTCCTCCTAATGCAGGACAATGCTAGACCTCATGTGGCTGGAGTGTGTCAGCAGTTCCTGCAAGATGAAGGCATTGAAGCTATGGACTGGCCCGCCCGTTCCCCATCTGGGACATCATGTCTCGCTCCATCCACCAACGTCACGTTGCACCACAGACTGTCCCGGAGTTGGCGGATGCTTTAGTCCAGGTCTGGGAGGAGAGCATGCCCAGGCATTGTAGGGAGATCATACAGGCACGTGGAGGCCACACACAATACTGAGCCTCATTTTGACTTGTTTTAAGGACATTACATCAAAGTTGGATCAGCCTGTAGTGTGTTTTTCCACTTTAATTTTGTGTGTGACTCCAAATCCAGGCCTCCATTGGTTAATAAATTTGATTTCCATTGATGATTTTTGTGTGATTTTGTTGTCAGCACATTCAACTTTGTACAGAACAAAGTATTCAATTTCATTCATTCAGATCTAGGATGTGTTATTTGAGTGTTCCCTTTATTTTTTGAGCAGTGTATAAAGAATGATTATCAAAGACTGTCTATGCTTTGTATATTAATTTATGAATTTAAGTGCTCAAAACTTGTATTGGTCCATCTCCAGAAAGTAAAACAAATAAATAAAAACAATTAAAAAGATCCAACAACATTTCCTCAAGTCTATAAGAGGGACTCATTTATGCAAAAATATTTGCCCGATAATTCATAATGCCTAGCTTCGAAACATACAATGATAAATGAGTCCCATCTTGCTTTGCTTGGTAGATTTGCATGTAGATGACCCCAGTAAAGTCATGCCATCTAATCCCAGCGACCTCAATATCACAGCAGGTTTGGTGCCCCATTCAAAGGCTGGTTGCTTGCACTGAAAATGACCCTGCCTCTCCGCCGTGCAGGAATGGCCACCACTGGGAACCTTTCTGAAGAGCAGGTGCACTGCTCCATCTGTCTGGACGTCTTCACCAACCCTGTGTCCATCCCCTGTGGACACAACTTCTGCCAGAGCTGCATCCTGGGATACTGGAAAACCAGTCCTTTGTATCAGTGTCCCATGTGCAAGAAGTCCTTCTACAAAAGGCCCGACATTAGTGTCAACACCGTCTTGAGGGAAATCGCAGAGCAGTTCAAGGAGATTAGGATTAAAAGCATGGAAGGGAAGGGAAGCGGGGAAGAGGGAGAAGGGAAGGAAAGGAAGTGGACAATAGAAAGGAAGAAAAAGGAGGATGAGGAGAGGCTTTTGGAGAAAGATCAGAAAGAGCAGCTTCTAGAGGAGCTGAAGATGAAGCAAGAGGAGGAGAGGAGAAAGAAAGAGGGGTTGAAGGAGAAACAAGGAGAGAAGAGGCCACAAGAAGACTTACCACCTTTAATCCCTCCAGCGTCACCACCTGAAACCTCTCCTCCACTGACACATCAAGCCACAGCACAAGCTCCACCACCTCCCCTGCCCCAAACATCATCACCACCCTCACCTCAAATCTCTGCTTCTCCACTTCCTCAAACCTTACCATCTCCTCCTTTCTCTTCGCTCCCATCTACACCTTGGGAGGAAGTCCTGTGTGACGTTTGCCTCGGGGAAGGTAGGCCGAAGGCGGTCAAATCCTGCCTCGTGTGTCTGACTTCCTACTGCGAGGAACATCTGAAATCGCACTCGGCCAGGTTCACTAAGCACAAGCTGATGGAGCCTGTCGCCAACATGGAGGACAGGATGTGTCCAAAGCACGAGAGGCTCCTGGAGCTGTTCTGTAAGAAGGATCAAGTGTGCGTGTGCGTCCTCTGCACTGAGACGGACCACAGGGCGCACTACACTGTCCCTGTGGAGAGAGAATGGACAGAGAAAAAGGTGAGACAGATGTGCTACCACCCAAATGTAGGACAGGGACCAAATGTTTATCTGTGCCAGCAAAGATTTCAAGATATTTAAGAGTCACCCCAGGTCAGTTCATCAACGGTTCCAATGAAAATTAAAGTGGAAAGATTTAGAAAGGAATGACAGTAGGGCTGTTTTTTAGCATCATTTTTTGAAGGGATATTTAAAAATGCAATTATCCAGAAAGCTCCTTGACCTAGGTCAAAATATTTAGGCTAAATACCCGGTTCTGTGACTCTGTGAACATGGACTCTCAGGAGTGTAGCTCAGCGTTGAAGCACATAGATGCTTCAAGTCCCGACTGCTAACAGCAGATTTGGAGACCTGTAGAAATCCCAATTTTGGAGATAGAAAACTGATATTTTGTTTAAGCCTTTTTGTATTCAGCACATTGTTATCTAAGACAGTCCAAATCAGGTGACTGGTGTCACAGATAAAATCTCATACTTGTACATACGGAGCACTAAATGGTCCATCAGGACTATTTATACAGATTAATAGTCTGGATAAATAACTCCAGACTATTTATCTCAACTCCTTGTTAAGCACACTGCTGCTTGCAGGCTCCAAATGTATTAGTTCAATGTATCAATCGTACAAGATTGAAGAATATTTCAATCAGTAGCCCCAAGACTCTGGAACGGTCCACCGCTCCAGCTACGTTCAGCTGACTCTGGCCTCTGACTCTGCTTTAACTGAACCTTCTGTTAAGATTCTTCCGTTATCATTGTTTTATTAGCAGTTTGTTTGTATCCTGTTTATAACATGGCTTCGCATTGCTATTAAATGTGCTTTTATTTACAATTATTGTGATTATTCCTAGTTTTTACTTATTTTGTTGTACAGCGCTTTGTGACTTTATGTCTGTGAAAAGCACTTTATAAATAAAGTTGACTTACTTGGATTTTTAAACTTTTAATTTGAAAAACAAAACAAAACAAAAACAAAACATTTTCTTCTAACTTCACTGTGATTCACCAGGTTTGACATCTGATACCAAACCAACCTTTTGAGACAGAGGAGAAGTTTATATTAAATCTCAGATATGCGATTGTGTTCTTTCTGATTCTCCCAATATGAACTTTTGAAATATTTATGCATGTATTGGAAGCAGCGCAAGAGGATTTCAATGAATTTAAGCATCCTCGTGACCCAGCAGGAAGTTTTTATTTCTTGCCAAGAAGAGAGGATCAGTTCAGATGGCACTCAGCACAGACCTCAGCTAACTGTTTCTTAGCATTTGCATATACCATAAGTTTGAGTGTGCCTTTCTTATTTTGAATTTGAGAACAAAATGTTCAAAAGATATTTATAATAGATTTGTTAGACCCCCCCTGTCATTAAAAACAAGAAAACACAAACATTATGAAACCTGACAAAACTGATTCAACACTAAAAATTACTGAATTCATATTTTTGTACCCAAATTTGAGCTGGCACAGTGGACTGTCAGAAATTAATCATGCATAACATTCAACCACTAAAAGAAATTTTCTGTTCAGGAATCCAAGTAAATGATTAATTAATGTATGAAATTTGTCATCTTTTTTTAAAAAAAAATACTAATGTGCCTTAATATTTTTTCCCACTTTGTTGTAAAACAGTAAATTTGAAAATTCATGAATAATAGTAATTATGTTTTAGCATTAAAAATATCACTTTGATTAAAAAGCGTGTGCATACTGGTGGATTTCCCCTCACAGACATATTTAAAAAAATGATTTTGGTAATTACCAATACTGTTAATCTAGGGCAGCTGTGGCATAACCCTGGCAGTGTAGTGGTCTAATAAATTTGCTGAGCAGTATATGTCCCCTCTGAGCCACCAAGAAGCTTTGACCTGTCTTATCCTTGACATGTCACAGAGGTCAGTGATACAGTAGGTTCTGTCGGTTCGGAGTCGTGCTTGTTCTGCTGGATGAATTTGGGAACCAAAGTTTCCCAGCAGAACATGTTATTAATGTCACCTATCAGTGGTTTTAATATATATATATATATTTTTAACCTACCAATACAGATTGAACTGAAAGCATTCGGGACTTTAAGAAATGAAGGCATGCAGGATAATTTTCTAATGCAGCACACTGGCCACTGTGCCAACAGAAAGCTGCTCCACAGTGTATCTGTGATGATATCTTCTCTACCTGTTCCTAATGAAAAACTTAATACAGCTAAGAATCAGAAATCCTTTCACATTATCGCGTGTATTCCTGTCATGTGTCATATGCCTGTGTGAAATGATATTGTGCAGGCGCAGCTGAAGAGGACAGGAATAGACGTCCAGCAGATGATCCAGGACCGAGTGAAAAAGGTGGAGGAAATCAAACACTCCGTGGAGCTCAATAAGGTGAGTCCAGATGGAACCAGATCACAGCAGCATGCCCACATCACGGTTTACACTCACATGGTTATTCAGAATAGATTTGTTTGCACTGTACTTTCAGGCCAGCGCTCAGCGAGAGGTTGAGGAAAGCATGCAGGTCTTCTCGGAGCTGGTGCGCTCCATCCACAAAACTCAGGCCGAGCTGGTTTTGGTCATTGAGGAGAAGCAGAGGCAGACGGAGAGGTGGGCTCAAGGCCTCATTGCTGAACTGGAGCAGGAAATCGCTGAACTAAAAAGGAGGAACGCCGACTTGGAATACGTTGCTCGGACTGACCACATTCACTTCTTAAAGGTGATAGAGGCTTTGTTTCAGCGCTTGGTGTCAGCGATGAGTGAAAAGTTCGAGATTTTACTGTGAAAGTTGTTTAAGGCCATCGATATGCTTCAGACTTATCTACATTGTTTTATTTCAAAGGATCATTATTTTAAAATAATTCCAGCATTTTGTCCACCATCTGTTTAGGCAGAATAATCAGGCAGCCTTTACTGGACTCTCTAATAGTTCAATTATGTGACAACAGCGCCCCCTTCCTGCTCTGCACTGTAGTGCAATCCAAACATACTGGAATTGCACTGCAGACTGAAGTCTAAAACACCCAAAAACAAACAAACAAACTTTCAGTTGCTCGTTTGTCACAAAGGGTTGATACAATTGTGCCGCATGTTTGATTTGGCATAGATTTATACCAGATGTCCTTCCTGATGCAGCCACAAAGAGGATTTGTGTCTCCAGTCTCTTAATCGTTTTGGAAACAATCCTACAACCATTTTATTTGTTTCTCAGTTATATAGAAACTTTAAAATCTATGCAATGGTTTAGCCTGTTTGATGAAGAAACCTCACTATAATTATGGTGATCTTATTTTAGTAATTATTTTCTTGTGCTCTATCTGTCTGCAGAGCTTCCCAGCCCTTAGCACTCCCCCATCTGTAAAAGACTGGTCTGAGACCAGTGTTCCCACTGACACGTGTGTGGGCATGATCAGGCGATCAGTGTCCAAACTGGAGGCGACGTTGACTGAAATGATTGACAAACTGTCTGACAGTGGTAGGAGTTCCTCATTCTAAAACTGTCTTTCATTACTATACTTTAAAAATAAAAATAAAAAAGATCATCTCTAAGAGAAAGCTCTTAAGACAATGTTGTCTTTTGTTTTTACAGAGATCAAAAAAATACTGAAATATACAGGTAAAGCTTTTATTTATTTATTTTCTTTGATTTTCATCAATAAATTCTCCATCAAAGTATATCCTGTGTTATGTCTCGTGCCTCTGCAGTGGATGTCACTCTTGATCCTGACACAGCCAACCCGTGGCTACAGCTCTCTCAGGACAGACATCAGGTGAGACACCTGGGGGCCTGGCAGGACCTCCCAGATCACCCTGATCGCTTCGACACAGTGGTCATAGTACTAGGCAGGGAGGGCTTCACTTCTGGCAGACACTACTGGGAAGTCCAGGTGGGGGAAAAGGATGACTGGTACTTAGGTGTGGCCAGGTCTTCTGTCAACAGAAAGGGGAGGATCTCCGTAAGCATGACCCAAGGCTACTGGGCTCTGGCCATGAAGAAAGGCCAGGGGTACCGAGTGTCAACATCCCCACCGTTACTACTGACCCTTGACCCTAAGCCCAATAGAGTGGGCGTGTATGTGGACTACGAAGAGGGCCGAGTGTCGTTTTACGATGTGAGAGCACGGACACACATTTACACCTTCGAAGATACCTTCAATGAGAAAATTCTTCCATTTTTCTACTTGTACTGCTGCGACAAAGCCTCTGACACCATCGTCATCTGTCCTCTGAATGAGAAACATCTGATCAAGCAAAGCTAAGGACATAAAAACTACAGGGAAAAAAACATTGCTGTAGCTATACCTGATTTAATTACATGTATAGTGTAGCTAAATATGTTATTTGTACATCATGTGAATTTATTGCCAACAGGCTTGTGAAACTGAAACCTCAAAGTGTTTGAATTATAGCAGAAGGTCAGGTACAGTAAGACGATTACTATTTCTAGCTTCTTTGTCCATTAAATGTGTGTTCATGTTAGCATTAAAATGGGTGTAAGGGAAGATAAAATCATAATAACAGTATTTCGGTGGTAAGTACACTTACTTTCTCGCTGAAAGTTTAATAGGACACTAGATAGCACTTTAATGTGAGTGTGCTAAACATCGATCTTGAGCTAGGTAGTTGAGTTAGCTGGTACTGTAAAGATTATGAAACTGCAGGTCTTTAGCTCACTAATATGGTAACGCACGAAAGTGTCTTCAAAAGTATTTCCCTGCATGAGTTAAACAAACTGTGTATAATATGTATTCCAAGAGAGTTTTTGCTGAAGCACTGTAAGAAATAAAATACTTTATAAAATATAAATTATTTAAATTGTCCAGTGGGTCCATACACAGACTGGATAACTTTCCTCTAAGGTGAACATAAGGTGGAAAAATAAGTAGTAGGGCTGTATTTATACACTGATATCGCTCCATTTAATCATCGTCACCACATGATAATTGTGTAATTGCTCTTTTTGTACAAATTTGTATAGTTATGTAGTTATATACTCCCTCCACATCTGTATATTTGATATTAAGTGTGATTCAATAGCCAAAAAAAGAGACACAACATAAAACATCTATCCGCTTATCCTGTTCAGGGTTGCATGGGGGCTGGAGCCTATCCCAGCTGACATAGGGCTGGAACAGTTCACCATTCACACCTATGGGCAATTTAGAGTAGCCAAGTAACCTAACACCAGTAAGTGCATGTCTTTGGACTGTGGGAGGAAACCGGAGTACCCGGAGGAATCCCACACAGACACAGGGAGAACATGCAATCTCCACACAGAGAAAGAGAGAGAGGCCTGGGCCAAGGTGGAATTGACCCCAGACCTTCTGGATGTTATTCTAACTGTGAGGCAGCAGTGCGAACCACTGCACCACCATGCTGCACAAACAAAACAAAGTTTAATATTTTTACAGTGTTTTAAAGAAAATCAGAAACAACCCAAAACAACAGTTGGGTTTAACTTCTAATAGTTTGTGTGAACTGAATCGGTCCTGATGGATTCAAGTATTGTTTCAGTCTGCCACTGGCCACCAGAGTGTGTGTGTGCGTGCGTGTGTGTGTGTGTGTGTGTGTATCTTTTCATACAACTTTTTGGTAAAAAGTGCGTTTCACAAATGGAATATTATTTTTAAAAGCATTCTGTCAACAAAAAAAAATTTTCATTATCTAAATTCATAATTGCATTTATTGCAGCAGTAAATATGCCCATATGATGCTAATTTCCTGATGCAATTTTAAGTTTCGTTTCAGCAAAATGATGTAACTTGACCGCGCCCACTGTAGTAACTGGAGCTTTCCTAGCTCCTCGAGGTTCACGTATATTAATTCTCATGTGAGAGACGAGTACTGAATTGTTTACAGCACCTTGCCCATCTGCATGCAATCTGCAGTTTAGTCCTCTGGAGTTTAAAGAACGAGTGAACTACTAAGAGTCAGGTGAGTCAATTTTGATTAAAGTTTTGCTGTTTTTTTTTTTGTTTAACTTCTAAATGCATAACTTTAAGTATGTGATCCAAAATTAAAACAAGCAAAGTGATTCATGTGATTATGACTCACTGGGTGTGTCAGGACTCTCATTGTAAACAGCCAAAAAAATAGTCTTGGTGCCAAATGCCTATCTAACAGCATGTGACATATAAAGCCTGGAAGAGCAGAGACGTAAATGATATTTTTGTCTACAGAGATCATGTCAGCTTTGAGTTTCCTTGCTTCGTTGCCAGAGGATCATTTCCTCTGTTCGATCTGTCTGAACGTCTTCAGCGACCCGGTCACCACACCTTGCGGTCACAACTTCTGCAGGACCTGCCTCAGCCAGCACTGGGACAGCAGTGAGTTATGCCACTGTCCAACATGCAATAAAAGATTCTACGTAAAGCCCGAATTCTCCACAAACACCGTCATCGCAGAGATTTCAGTCCAAATCAAGAAGAGGAAGGTGGAGACGCTCGAAAACGACGATGCACCGGGACAAGTGAAGTGCGACGTGTGCACGGATATAAAGTTCAAGGCCCTGAAGTCTTGCCTGGTGTGTTTGACATCGTACTGCGAAGCCCATCTGGAGCCACACCAGAGAGTTCCCTCCCTGATGAGACACAAGCTGATCGAGCCGGTGGAGAATCTGGAGGAGAGGATGTGTGAGAAACACGAGAGGATAATGGAGGTTTTCTGCAGAGACGATCAGCTGTGCATCTGTCTACTGTGCAGTGAGACAGACCACAAAGACCACGAGACAGTTCCTGTTGAAGAGGAGGCAGCTCAGCAGAGAGTAAGGCAGTACTGACATTTTATTTTGTTACTTTAAAATGATGTTTTAAATTACTCTCCTAAGAGAATGCTGCACCGTAAATGAAGAAACGGCTGCTTAATCCCATTTTATGCTTTTAAATGCTATATTTTAGGACAATATTGAGTCCCAAAGAGCAAATATCAAACTGATGATTGAGGAGAGAATGGAAAAGATAAAGGAATTTACGGAGTCGTCCCAAATGTGCAGTGTGAGTATTAAGGCAACTTTTCTACATGCAAAACTTGTCACTTTACTGTTAACTAATGATGTGGTTTTCTTTATACTGCAGGTAAAAACAGACCAAGTGATCACAGACAGTGATACGCTATTCAATAATCTGATAAATCAAGTACAAGAGATGCAGGCCAAACTGAAATCAAACATTGAGACCAAGCTCAGAAAGTCACAAGACAAAGACGAAACCATAATTCAAGAGCTGCACGAGGAAATCGCAGAACTGCAGAGAAAACACTCAGAGCTGGGGGAGCTTTCACAAAATGAGGACCACCTCTGGCTTCTACAGGTAAGCAGCACAGGCCATGAACTACCATGAACGTATTATAGTGCAATACATTTACAGTATGTAAAAAGTCAAATGGCTGCAACAAATTTATGGTATTTCTATCTTTTTTCCATCCCTTTGCATCTTCTCCTCACTCACCCCTGCCCCTACTCCAAAAAAGGACCAACCAAAAATAGCCGCTACTCACCATCATGTCCTTATGAATCATTTCAGACTCTGAAGGCTCTGAGCAATATTAAAACCTCCAAGGACTGGTCCAACATCAAGGTTTACTCAGACCTGTGTGTGCAGACGGTGAGGAGAGCCATGGCTCATCTTGTGCACACTTTCAAAGTAGAACTGAAAAGTGTCACAAACACGGGTAAATATCAGCTGCGTTTGTCTTACTTGTGAAGATGTTTCTATCGTTGTCTCAGTTTGGATACTTTGGTTTGTACACCGTGACTTCTGATTGTTGTGCTGGCTGCTGTGCACAAATAAAATTCAATTCTTCTGCAGTAAAGCCAACAATACAGCATGTGCAAACGCCAAACAACACACATTTAACAAAATGCTGCTCTATGACATCTGCATTGAAAATATATCCTCTTCCAGTTGGATGAAAACTCTTCATAAGAGATATAACTAATTTCAGGGTATTGCAGTCGCCTCACAGCAAGGGCATGTCTTCAAATCCACCGGCCAGCAGGGGTCTTTCTGTGTGGAGCCTGCATGTTTGTATGGGTGCACCCTGGGTGCTCTGGCTTCCTCCTGCAGTCCAAAGTCATGCATGTTAGGTTAATTGGTGATTTCTAAATTGGTCGTCATGAATGAATGGTGTCTGGTGACTTGACTAGGGTGTACCACACCTCTAGCCCCGTGACAGCTTAGATAGGCTCCAGCCCAACTGCGACCCCAGATGGATGTAGCCTCCAGGTCTCAAACTCAACACACTCAATGCAGAAGTTCCTTAAACCTTTCATTCTTTCTAATGACCAGCAGGGGGCAGCTGCCTCCAGCTGCAAAAAGAAGTTTAGTTTAAGTCCATGGGAAAATGTCCTCTCACCCAGTGTATGACCTGTGTAAACCCTTTCCTGAAGAGTTTATAATCTCAGTCTCTACATTCACGTTTTATTGAATACATTCATTTTCAGTTCCCATAATAGATTCATAAAGCAGGGAGTGGTTTGTGGCAGGTGGCCTTGTGATTGAGGTTGCTACCCTTGCAGACCTGGCTGTGTCCCTTGATTTCTCAGATGCAACCTTCATTTATAACGTCCAGTTTCAAAACACCAAAACAGTAATGACGGTCAAAATGCTCAGCTCAGGGCTTCACAATGAGGCTTCACTGGCAAATGTAGTGACATCACAGCAGCTATGTCCATGTTTTACATACAGTCCATTGGTTATGATTACACAATAATCATATTTTCACGTTTGGGCAGCGGTAGCAAAGTTATTTCCCAGTTTTTGGGATCAATAAAGTAGAGCTTATCTAATTTAATCCTGGCACTGCATGTTGTTGTTCTGCTGCATTCACACTAACATTGATTTATGATATTACAATAAAAAAAAAATTGCGACCAGCTCAAGTTTAATCCCAGCCGTGCATCTGTTTGTACATTCATATTATTGGCTTACACTGAAAAAGACTCGTAGCCTGCTGCACTAAGTTTTACCTTACTGTGATGTTTTCTCCTTTTAGAATTGACCAGAATGAGACAATATAAAGGTGAGATCATAGATTTTATACATATGTATTTGCTTCTTAAAATTCATTACAAGGGATGACTTTGTTTCATCTTTTTTCTGTTTGTTTGCTTTCGTATTTTTAGAATCAGTCACCTTTGACCCACTCACTGCCGGCGAGGGCCTTGTGGTGACTGAATTTGGGAAACGTCTGAAATATTCCAGCACAGCAGCTAGCCCCTCTTCATCTGATGACTTTTGGAGGTTTGACTGTCCCATGGTTTTGGGGGTGAAGGGCTTCACCTCTGGCCGACACTACTGGGAAGTCCAAGTGGGCCTGAGAAACAACTGGGATGTGGGTGTTGCCAAGGAAACTGTAAATAGAATAGGGAGGGTTGCTCTGAAAAAAGAAAATGGATTCTTTGCCATAGGGAAAAGGGGGTTTGATTATCATGTTCATAGCACATCCTACACAGTTCTCCACCTTTGCCCTAGGCCGAGGATTATAGGAGTTTACCTGGACTATGAGGAAGGCAGGGTCTCGTTTTATGATGTGAATGAGAAGCTGCATATTTACTCTTTCACAGGGGAGTTTTACATAGAGAAACTCTTCCCATACTTTTATCTGCACAGTAAGGCAAAGAAATCTGAGCCTTTGCTGATCAAGGATTCCCTTTATTTCTAATTCACTTCCTCTGACCTGATGAACTTTAATGATAGCAACAGTTGTAAAGCCAAAACTTAAAACTCATCTAAGATAATAAAAACAACCTTTCACCCCACTGCGATTAAACAGATGAATTGCTGCAGAATCTGACCATTAATAAAGGCTATTCGGAAATGATCAATTTAAAGTTTATAATTACCTGCTGACTGTAGTTCCTTTTCAAGAATCAGGTTTTAAATATGCACTTGTAGAGTATACGTATGGCATGTGACAGTGACAGCAAGTTAGTTTAGGCATTAAGTATAATTAGTTCCAACTCCGGTCTGTTTCTTTCAGGACTCAGCATACATTTGCATTCATTTTACATTCAGCTGACTTTAAACTTGAAACACTTAAATAAATTTTTAGTGATTGCACATCCTGTTTATTCAGCTGCACTGATATCACGTCACAGCATTTACTCTCGAGTGTGCCCGGTCGCGCTATCTCCACTTGAAAACTTCCACATGAGATCTACTGCGTACAGCACCTTGTACGGTAGTGACCACAGCCTCTTCCATCTGTAAAACAGAGGAACTTTATGGTGCATTATGGTGCTTTCAAGTGCACCTTGTAAACCTTGTAAGTCTTCAGTCTGCCAGCCAACACCAGCAGAATCTTGTCCAAGTCAGGCGTGAACATTGCTTAATAGCCAGAATTTACTTAAAATAAAGGCAAACAACTTACAGAGTAAACATGTTATCCACTGCAGTACGTCAGAAATGGGTTAGTCATACTCATGGCAAGAAAAAAACACATTTATTTAGGCCTGGTATATTTCATTATTGGCTTTTCTCACTAGGGTGTATGGGCTTCATGGACAGAGTTTATAGGTATGCAAAAATCCAGGAGGGCCAGCCCCTTTCCCATCAGTAGGTGTGTCTGTGTCTACTACAAAGCGAAACCAAGTGAGAAGAGTGTAGCTCAGTGTTGTTAGAGCCTCATGACAGACAAGCTGGCATTTACAAAAGAATTGTAAGTATGTTTTATGGATTTGTTTCTTTTTCTTTTTCTTTAAAAGTAAGGCATTGACTATTACATTAGCATGTTGTAGAGGAGCTGTGTGCTGACATCAACTATGTTTGCATAGTTGATAGGTCGCGTAAGCTACGAATCAGTCATTTTCATTTTATGTACTGTTACTCTCAGGAACAGGAGCAGAAATCCACTCAAAGCACTTTTTACTTTGAGTACTGTATGTCTTTGTGACAAATGTAGCCATTCATGTTTTGTTAGGATCGTAGGGAGTGGTTATTGGTGGTAGGAAACGATTTCCATATGGCTCTGACTCAGTTTAAATGAACAGGAATGTTTTTCCCACCTTGTATGTGCAGTTATGGCCCATACTTGCCCATCCCGTCTTGCGTGCATTTTTGAACAAACTGTTGTAGCTGCAAGTCAGGACAAGCCAAATATGGTGCTGACCATAAAAAGATATGAGATCAGCCACCTGATCGAGTCAGCGGTTTGATTGACAGGACATACCTGTGACGCCTCACCCTATAAACTCATTCATTACCACTTACAGTACTTATTTACAGTACTTACCACTTATTGCTGACTTGAAATGTCACATATGGATGTGTTTTGTTTAATGCTGTTTGTAGAATCTGGTGTCAGTCATAGACTGCTGTTACTATTAATGGGGAGCTTATTTGTCTCTGCATTAAAGTCAATAGACACTCATTCATAAACAGGAGACTCGCAATCTTCTTTCTTTACGTTCCTTTTTTTTTATTACTATGCAGCTTGATTTTGTGATACCGGGCTTACTTCCAAACTGAAGTCATTTATTCAGTACTGTGTAAACCTTTTGAGCCACTTCTCATTGCTTTACTTTTTGCTTCTGAGGTGCCAGACTTTCTTGTAATTCCTTAAAGTGGTCTTGAGCAACAATTCTCCAGGAAATCGTTTTCTTACGGTCTTTCAAAGTTTTACTTTGGACCTTTTAGTCGAGTCCTTGTACCTGACCATTTTCAGAGCAGTGATTTTTGTTTGTTAAGCCACTTAATGCTGACTTATGAATCTTTCAAGCATAAACAGACAACTTAGTAAAGAACCAGTTTTGTTTAAGTATCTTCAGGCACTTATGAACAGCCTGCCACAAAAAGTCTATGAAAAATACCAAAGACAGCATGGTTTGACGGGCATAAAATAGTATTTTTGTACCAACAATGCGATCACCAAACTGCTATAAGCCAGTGTGTCCTTAAAAAAAATCTGAGGAAACTGGACAAGTGGAGTCAAGCCAAGTTAAAGTTTATATCTATAGCACATTTTAAATATCAGTTGACCAAAGTACTGTACAGGTTATACAAAATATAGACTACATAACAGTCACTAAATCAACAATAAATATACAAAAACCAATAAATATACACTAAAAATAATCAAATAAAAGTGAAAAAGACTGTGTTTGCATAATGAAAACCAGGCTCAACTAGACCTGAAAGCAAGCAAGAATGAGTAGGTTTTTAACAGTATTTTAAAATGAAACTGAAAGACTTGGTGGCTCTTTGATGAACAGGTAGGTTCTTCCAAAGATACGAGCCACCACTGAAAAGGCTCTATCAAATCTGCTTTAAACCCTGGATCTAGGATTATTCAAGAGCAGCTGGTTCATAGACCTCAGTGCTTTGGTAGGAGTGTACAGATCTCAAAACTATCTACAGCAGATGAACAGTATCTGAAAGTCATGTCTTTAAGAAACAGGCGCTTCAGTTGATCTACTGTTCACTGAAGCCTCATCAGAAATGCTCTCAGTGGTACGGCGGCTGTCACGAAGGCATTCTGAAATAATGGAAACAGCAAGGAAAGGCTGAGGAACGACAAACTGCACAAGAACGGGGCTGAAAATCAAACGGGTCTGATGGAGTGATGAATAGAAATTTGACATTTTTTGGTTCAAACCATAAATATGTACAGAGACGAGAGAGGTCAACATTGAGTGTCTACAGCAAGCTGAAAATAAATGGTGGTGGCTCTGTCATGGTTTGGGGCTACATTCTAGCCAGTGGTGTTGGGGGTCTTGTGAAAACTGGAAAATTACCATCAGATTTTGATCCATTAGGCAATACCATCTAGGAAAGCATCTGATTGGCAACAGCTTCATTTTTCAGCATCAAAATAATCCCAATGCAGTAAAAGCATACCTGTATAGAAAAACACACAGTGGAACACTATCAATCATGGACTGGCCTCATCATTGAATAGAAGCATTGTGGGATCATCTTGACAGAGAACAGAACAAAAGGCAGCCAACATCCAAAGCAGTGCTTTAATTAGAACTGCACAAACTTGCCTTATATTCTGTATTTCCATGTATGTTTACACATGTCAGCAAATCGGGGTGGCTTACAACTTCTGCATAGTACCATATATTGAATTTTATTGATATATTAACTAAAAGTGCCAGCTAGTTTTATGTATTGCACCAGAGTGGCGCACTAAGTTATAAGGAGCCTGTAAAAACACTATTCATGTGATGTTTGTAGTAATACTCCCAATAAGGCAACATGAAAACAATTTATACAAAGTAATCACAGACAGGTGTTGTTGAAATCATGCATGTGGCTAGCACACTGTGTTTTCCAGCACCGACTAATGTTTGATCCTACCAAGTGATACAAAACATAAGGGGGAAAATGCGGCTTTTGTTTAGCTTGGGATCTCTTTGGAAATTTATCTGTTTAATTAAATTAATTGCAATGAATAAGCACAGCAATAAACATGAACAATTGCAAAAAAGCAGCACCTGATGAACTGTGCATGTGCACACAGCCAAAACTCATTTACCAACACCAGTCCTTACAATATAAAGCACCTTGAGGCAACTGTTTTTTTTTTTTAATTTGGCGAATATACTATAAATAAAACTGAATTGAATTAAATGCACAAAAAGTGGATAGCTGTTGTTGTTGTGACTGCAATTCTGGACAGATTTTAACCAGGAACTGATTTATAAAACTGCAAAATTATGGTGTTTCTTTCTGCTATGTCTACTGTCTATCTGTGCTAATAAAACCTTCCTTTTCTTGATAGATATACTGTTTTAAATACATCATCGCCTGTGTTAAAAGCACACTAAAACAGGCCGCAGGTTTTTGCACAGACACATAAAGACCTGATGTCAGACTCTCCTAAGTGCTGCATTTGTCTGGATGAGCTCACAAGCCCTGTGTCCCTCCCCTGCACACACATCTTCTGCTTGGGATGCATTGGAGAATACTGGAAAATCAACGAGGCTTGCCAGTGCCCCCTTTGCAAGGCTTTCTTTCCCACCAGGCCACAGCTCAAAACAGACCAGACATTACATACCGTGGAAGCAGCTGTGCCTTTGAAAGCTGGAGAGGTTCCCTGTGACTCCTGCCCAACAAAATGTCCCGCAGTCAAATCCTGCCTGGTGTGCATGGCTTCATACTGCGCCACACATCTGGAAGCGCATTACCAGAGTGAAGAGCTTGGACGCCATCTACTGGTCAGTGTGGTGAAGAATCTGGAGGACTCTGTGTGTAAACTGCATGGGAAGAAGTTGGAGAGGTTCTGCAGGAGTGACCGGGGCTTGATTTGTACCATGTGTGCACAGACAGAGCACAGGAGCCATCACATAATTCCTATCAGCCTGGAAGCCTCAAAAAAGAAGGTAAATGAATTCTACTGCAGTGTAGTTAATGTCTTTGCAATTATTTTTCACTCCCATTATAACTTTTTAAAGTTGCAAGGTGCTTAAAGGTGACTATGGAATTTGCCAATCTCAAAAAGTTGAATTCACAAGCTGAAGATATCCCATAATAACCTCAGATCTTTGCTATGAATGGTGTTTAGCAAAAGTTTATAATGTGGCTTCTTAAAATAAATCAAACCAGCATATACAAGTAATCAGTGTAGCTGTCACAATGCTTGTCACAAAGGAAATCTGCAGAGATCCCGTCCACTCCCTAATCACATCAGTGATTAGGGAGTGGACGGGATCACAACAGAGAGGCCCATGAGACAACCTTACGGGCACTTGATTTAAAATAGCACAACAAAATTGAATCTGCTTTTTGTCAACACAGCTGTGCTAACGCAATGTCGTTCCACAGGTTCGTCTAAAACGGAGGAGAACAAAACTTCAGCAACGGATTCAAGAGAGACTGAGTAAAACTCAGAAAATCAAGTTCACGGCAGACATCAGTGGAGAAAATCCAAAAGCGTCATGGCAAAGAAATAAGGAGCTCAAACAGCTGGAAGAAGAAATCGCTGAGCTCCGGAGCAGAAATGCTGAGCTTGAACAGCTCCTGGAGATAGAAGACAGCCTCCACTTCTTACAGGTTTGCTTCCTGGTAAACTTTTTGCTTTATTAAACAGTAAACAACAATCACTGATTTCAGTGTCATCTCTCTTGTCCCTGCAGAGATCTGTACAGGCAGCTTTATAACTGGAGGAGCATGCAGACCATTCACATGAGCACTGGAACCAAATCTTTATTTATTTATTTTGTTGGTCATAAAATGGTTAATCAATCTCAACTGGGTTGTGTGTCAGCTTTAAAGGAACAGTCCTCTCTTGTTTGTGAAAATCAGAAGATCACTGTCACGCCTACATTTTTTAAAATTTAATATAAGGATGCAGCCAATAGACTTTATCCCACTTTGAAACATAAACTCAATCTAATTACACCTCAGGCTAGCTATTTCCCAAAATTTCCAGTCACTGTGCCAAGATAAGCTAAGCTAAGCTTAGCTGCTGCTTACATCTGGCATTTAATAAAAAGGTATGAACGTGATTTTGCTGTATTACTCTGCCAGAAACACAACAAATGCATCTTAGAAAAGTGTGTTCCCAGTTCTACTTTAACTGCTTGTGCTTGTGAATTTGAAGCAGCTACAGGTTTACAGAAACTGGGAACTTCAGAAACAGGAAACCTCAGGAACGCTGGACTTGACTGAATTGAATTGAATTGAATTCAATTCAATTTTATTTATATAGCGCCAAATCACAACAAACAGTCGCCTCAAGGCGCTTTGTATTGTGGGTAAAGAACCTACAATAACACAGAGAAAACTCAACAGTCAAAACGACCCCCTATGAGCAAGCACTTGGCGACGGCGGGAAGGAAAAACTCCCTTTTAACAGGAAGAAACCTCCAGCAGAACCAGGCTCAGGGAGGGGCAGTCATCTGCTGTGACCGGTTGGGGCTGAGTGGAGAGAGACAGGACAAAAGACATGCTGTGGAAGAGAGCCAGAGATTAATAATAATGATTAAATACAGAGTGAAGTATAAACAAGTAAATAAAGGTGAATGAGAAGAAATATGGGAGAAATATGCTCTCTCTTTCTAGTCCCTGTCAGTACTCTAGCTGCAGCATTTTGGATCAGCTGAAGGCTTTTCAGGGAGTTTTTAGGACAGCCTGATAATAATGAATTACAGTAGTCCAGCCTAGAAGTAATAAATGCATGGATTAACTTTTCTGCATCAGTCTGAGAAAGGATGTTTCTAATTTTATAAATATTGCGCAGATGTAAAAAAGCCGTCCTACATATCTGTTTAATATGTGCATTGAAGGACATATCCTGGTCAAAAATGACTCCAAGAATTCTCACAGTGTTACTGGAGGCCAAAGTAATGCCATCCAGAGTAAGTATCTGGTTTGACACCATGCATCTAAGATTTGTGGGGCCGAGTACAAGAACTTCAGTTTTATCTGAATTTAGCAGCAGGAAATTAGAAGTCATCCAGGCCTTTATGTCTTTAAGACATTCCTGCAGTTTAACTAACTGATGTGTGTCATCTGGCTTCATGGATAGATAAAGCTGAGTATCATCTGCATAACAATGAAAATTGATGCAATGCTTTCTAATAATACTGCCTAAGGGAACCGTGTACAATGTAAATAAAATTGGACCTAGCACAGAACCCTGTGGAACTCCATAATTAACCTTAGTGTGTGAAGACGACTCCCCATTTACATGAACAAATTGGAGTCTATTTGATAAATATGATTCAAACCACTCCAGTGTAGTACCTTTAATACCTATGGCATGCTCTAATCTCTGTAATAAAATGTTATGATCAACAGTATCAAAAGCTGCACTGAGGTCCAACAGGGCAAGCACAGAGACGAGTCCACTGTCAGAGGCTGTAAGAAGATCATTTGTAACCTTCACTAATGCTGTTTCTGTACTGTGATGAATTCTGAAACCTGACTGAAACTCTTCAAATAAACCGTTCCTCTGCAGATGATTGGTTAGCTGTTTTACAACTACTCTTTCAAGAAATTGAATTGAATGAATGTAACTTATGACTGGGTGGATGATATAATTGATTGATATTCACTGTCAAAATGTGTTTGTCTCCCTTATTGAGGAATGAATAAAATGTAAAATAAAACTTATGCTGAGCAGTAGATGGGCTTGTTACTGTAAAACCTCATTTTCTGTGCAATAAAAGGCCTTGTTATGTCCAACATGTGATACATGTGAACCTGCTTAGCGCACACCACGCCCTGCTGTAACCACACAGGTGATTTGTTTGCTCGTTTGCATGCCTACTTGTCCCTGGAGCGAAGGATGTGAGTGGCTGGGTTTATGAAGAGAAATGAAACATAAGCACTGGGAGGAAGTCCAAGAGGAAGGGCACGCACACACTGGGAGTCAAAGAGAAAAGGAGACAGACGCCTGAGAGATAGAGAGCATCTCAGTAGCTGAAAGGTAATACTATATGTATAATTTTATTATGCCCTTCATATAAAAAGACTGGTGTTAAATGAGAGCTATAGCATGTTTAATAGGCATTATCTCAGCAGACTGCTTGTAATATCCAGTTAGTTTACAGCATAAGATCTAAATCAAATGTGTGTGATGACCAGTATAATGTTTGGTGCAGAGTTTATTCCTCTGATCTTGACACTGTTATAACTTTCTTCCTTTTGGACGTAACACTCTCATACCTGAGACTGTGTTATTTACTGGGTGTGCCACTATTATTACCTTACAGCTCCACTGTGACAGAAATTTGCAGTGTGTGTTGTATTCAGCTGTTTTTTACATCTGAATGTTAAGAGGAAAGGAATTGCCAGTAAAAAGTTTAATTGTATAAGTAATCACCGCAGCCCCATTATTGACAATTAGTTATGTGTAATTGCTGACTGTCAATTATGAAGTGAGAAGTTACACACGCATAAATATTAGTAAGATGATCATGTGGTGGCTGTCTTCCAGGTTTTATTTTGGCGACTGTTCATCTCTGTAGCTTGTGTCTATTTAACTTCCTTCCTGGTTATTATGTTAATGATGCCCAGCTGTGTTCCCACCTGTTTCCCTTCCTCTTACTAGCCTGTGTTTGCATTTATCGGTCTCCTTCTCCCTTTGTGGTGTGTTGTGTGCTTCCTCATGGTTGTGTGTTTCCTTGTTCCATGTTTCCTGCAGAGTCCTGGTTTCTGTAATAATTTGTCCCTGTTCAGTCACTCTGTGTAATTTAGCATTAAAGTTCCTTTAAGTTTAAGTCAGTCTTCCATGTCCTGTATTTGGGTCCACATGCTGCCTGCCACGCAGCCGGCCTTGACAATTCATTGTACTCACACTACATTATATAAAAGGTACAAATGGCCGCTGCGGTTGGTCAGCTGTGACTTTGAAGCTTTGATTTTAGCTGTCATCCTTTTTGTAGCTGTAAGTGACCATATATTTTTTAAAGCTCTTTCTTTTTTTTTAATCAGGTAAAATGTTTGACAACCAGACAACTGGGGAAAGCACTAAATCATCAGCTAATGCTGCCAAGTTTGGTAAGCCAGGTGACTGCTTACCAAACTTGTGACACCACACAGACACAGATTAAAAGGTAGAAGTACCGTACCTATATACACCAAAACTATATTTCTCCTTCCATGTTGAACACTTTTACATAGAAATATATGGCAACTTGAGGGTGGGGGTTTCCCAGTACCTCAACTCAGAAATCTATGGTGCATAATCTCCACAATCTTTATTATTTATATCTGTAAAGGGCAGTTTGAGGTCACTGAAGTTACACAGTGTCTCTTTAAGTTAGCAGCAATTCATAAAACTGTCAGTGCTTTTTATTTGTGAACAACGACACCTGAAACACTTTAATAATAAAAAAATAAATAAGAGATTTAATCTCTTAAAGAATCAGAAGATATTGTATGTACATGTGGGCTCTTGGTTCAGGGAGACAGGCTTTCCCAGCCAGCTGCCTGTGCTCCCCTACCCAGAAGACCGCCACTCTAAGCTAAACATAATAATTTTATACCACACTCTATCTATCTACAAGCACAATCAATTCAAAAACAGTTGGAGTGAGCCGTGGTTTAGACTTGTCCTTCTCAGACTGGTTCGTCCAGTGGTTGTTTCATGCATCATGGCACAAGCTTCTCCAATCAGCAATAAAAGCTCTGTAAATTAAACACACACCTCCCCCTCACATACACCTGATCATGACTTGGCAGTTTCATTCTGCCACAGCGTTCCATGACATCGCCCAAAAGGCCTGAAGTTGGTCTGGCACCATCTAGCTGTTGTGCTCTGTCTAATGTATTGTTTAATTGTCTATTATTTGCTTCAGCCACTATTTATTAATTAATTTCCTGAAGTTTACTTTTAAACATTTGTCATTTTATTCATTGGTTAAAAAAAAAAAACTCCCACAAAACAGTAAAATTCTTTGAAATGCCAAAATTACTTCTGTAATTAATTACCTTTTGGTGCTCTCTTGAAGCAGATATGGCCTCTACTTCTGCATCACCCAGTGAGCAGAGCTCATTGGGGAAGCATGTCTGCTGCTCCATCTGCATGGAAGAATTCAAAGTTCCCGTCACTACATCTTGCGGCCACTCCTTCTGCAAGCAGTGTCTAGAGCTGAGTTGTTATCACAATGACAACACGTGCCCACTATGCAAGAAATATGTAGGCAGGGCCCCTGACGTGAATATAGTCCTGAGAGACATTGTCCAACAGCTGAAACAGACCCAGCAAGAAGATGATGAAGCTGATGAAGATGATGAAGATATATACACTGGAGCTCCCGGGGAAGTGGCCTGTGATATTTGCATGGAGAAAAAGCTGAAGGCTAAGAAGTCCTGCCTTGTGTGTCTTGCATCATATTGTTCAGCTCATCTGGTCAATCATTATTCAACAAAAAGGTTGAACGGCCACAAGTTGGTGGGTCCTGTGGAGAATTTGGATGCAAGAGCCTGCTTAAAGCATGGACGCCCCCTGGAGCTGTACAGCAGGAAGCAGCAGGCATGTCTCTGCGTTCGCTGCATTGAAGAAGGTCAGGACGAGGTGGTCTCTGCTGAAGATGAGTGGAACAGAAAAAAGGTGAATTAATATATGGGAGGCCCCTGAATATTTGATTTGAGTCTTGGCACAACTGTATATTTACTTTCATCCATTGTAACATGACGAACAATTTGCAAATACACAAAAAAGGAGCACACGTTTCATGATGTCACATCACAGAACATAAAAAGAAAATGTCTTAGTATCGTTTTTGTCTCCTACAGACTGAACTTAAAAACATGAAGTCAGAGTTAACGCAGAACATCGACGAGAGGAAAACAAAGATCGATGAGATTGAGGAGGCTCAAAGGAGCTGCAAGGTAAGAAAAGCATAAATGAACCTGAATAAATGAAGCCAATCAGACGACTCAGCCAAAGTCAAAACCCACAAAGTGAGTTTTTCAAACACAACGGCAACTCAGTGCTGTGGTTTGAAATTAATGCATCCTGCAAAAGTGATGACGATGATTTTAGCTTTGGCTTTAAAACATTATTTATGTCCTCAGACGTCTCCCTAAAATCTAACAGAATCTTTTACACTTAATGAACACTAAAATTTTCTTAGCATTAACAGCCTTTATTAAACCAACAGCCAGTGCTGTTCTCGGGCAAAGTCCCTTCAGCTCTGCAGAATCTAAGCATTCCTCCTTACAGATTTTCAATTCACAGCATTATATACTCTAACATATGTACCATATCTCCAAGCGCAATATGTAAGACAGGAAAAAAAGGTAAAATGTCAAATAGACAATAAAGTTTCATTCCGATTTTTAGGACCAGCTGGATAACGAGTGGTGGGATACTGAGGCTGTGTTCAGTGCTGTGATTGCCATTGTGGAAGCAGCCCAGGCGACAGTCCTTCAGCCACTAAAAGACAGGAGGCAGGTCTTGGACAAAGAGGCAAAAGGCCTCAAAGAAGAGCTGGAAGCAGAGATAAACAAACTTGAAAATACCATCTCTGAACTGGATGACATTTCTGTGCTCGAGGACCACATCCTCTTCTTGCAGGTTAGAGGAAAATTTGGGCCATTAATATTCAATTAACTCATAATAATAGGTAATAGGGTTTTTTTTAATGGATTAACTGCTGAAGTTTTGTTGAGAACTCCTGTCAGTCTGTTGAGTTATCACTTTCTTTTTGTTCCACAGATGTACCCATCTCTTCAATATATGGGAGACATCAAGGACTGGGAAAAGGTAGAGCTGGATACATCACTGTCCTTTGGCACCATGAGAAAAACCACGAGAAAAATGTTGGAAAAAATTGAGCAAGAAATGGAGAAACTAACTTCTATTGGTAAGAGCAGCTAGCTAAG
This sequence comes from Pterophyllum scalare, assembly GCA_024447675.2. Lineage (NCBI taxonomy): Eukaryota > Metazoa > Chordata > Actinopteri > Cichliformes > Cichlidae > Pterophyllum > Pterophyllum scalare. The sequence continues at coordinate 14,847 of JAMQGT020012781.1, read as the reverse complement.
TGGCAGTCGATGCTAAAAGTTTAAATACTGATTTAATCAATGTAAAATTCTTGTTCACTTCACAGAACTGAAGAGAATCCCGAAGTTTACAGGTATGTGTATAACACTTCCTCCATCTCAAAAACTAGACTTTTCTGTTTAGCTCATGGAACTTTTTTAATGTTTCATTTCACAGTGGATGTAAAGCTGGATCCAGATTCTGCACACAGACGCCTCATTCTTTCTGAGGATGGGAAGGAAGTGAAAGATGGAGGAGAAACTCGGGAATTACCCGACGTTCCGGAAAGATTTGATCTTTTTGGCAGTGTTGTGGGACTCAACAGCTTAACCTCTGGGAAATCTTACTGGGAGGTGGAGGTTGGCAAGAAGACTGGGTGGGATATAGGCGTAGCAAAAGGTGATGCAAACCGCAAGGGGAAGCTCTCAGTCAACCCTGAGAATGGGTACTGGGTTACTGTGCATTATGAAGAAGAAAAGTATGCCGCCCTTACATCACAGCCACTCCGTCTTCACCTGAAAGAGAAGCCTGAGAAGGTGGGAGTGTTTGTGGACTACGAGGAAGGTCTCGTCTCCTTCTACGACGTGACGGCTGAGTCTCACATCTACTCGTTCACTGAGTGTTCATTCAGTGCAGAGCTTTACCCATACTTCAGCCCACATGTGAAACAAGCAGAGAAAAATTCTGAGCCTTTGATTATTTGTGGCAGGAAAAATTGTGAAGAGGATGCAATGGAATGTGTGGAGTGAGAGATGTGTTTTCAGTCCAGTGTTCTGAATTTTGTTGGTCCTCAACTTTTTTTTTTCATTTTTAGAGGATGAATGGAGATTTCCATTTTCAGGCCGTTAATGGAAGAGTTATTAATAACTTTATTAACACTCAAGCAGGAGTCTTTAAGGTTGTATATGAAAGCTTGGACCACTACTAGAAATGCACAGCCATGTTTTGGGGTTTGGATTGAAATGAAAACATGGCTGAAAATGAAAAACACTGTCTAATACACAAACACAAACAGATGTTATCAATCCAGGTTTTATGAGATGTTTTATGAGGAATATAATTTTAGATCCTTTTAGCCCTTATTCACTAGTATTAGTGGCACTAAATGAAAGTGAACACCTGTAGTTTAACACCTGATTGGTCTAGTGCTGCTGCAGCTTCACTTTTTCATGCATACCTTTTGGCTTTACCAGCTAGTAACAGAGTAACAATGGTAAAACAAAGCAGCTGCAACAGAACAGTTTGTCCATTATGTGCCTTAATTGTTGTGATGTTTTGAGTTCACTTTGTACTTCTACTCAACAAGGAAATATTGTGTATTTTTATTTCAGCTCTTTGCTTAAAAGCCACTTTGTCATTTTCTTGACAAAAGATATTAAAATAAGATTTTTGTTGTAGTTTCAACTTTTAAAAAGTAAGTTAATACATTCAAAAATAATTGAAATGAATAAATGATGCTGTACATAGTTTTTTAAATGTCATTATATTAGATCCAATTGAACTTTTTATAATAATTTGAAAGGTTTGAATTTTGGTTGGGCAGTATTGTGAAGGTGTCACCCTGCAATCTGTAGTTTTTTAGATCATTTGAATATGATGTCAGCAGATTTGTTCTTAATGATCTTTTGTTGTAGTCCTGAACACAAACTACCTCCATCCTGACGAGTTGCAGCAACAACAACAACAACTTGCTTTCACATAAATATAAGGTTAATAACAATCAGCAATGCAATATTATGTTTTAAGGGGCTTTATATTATATAATTTATACTTTATATAGTTGTGTAGTCTAATTATAATTTCAATGCATTTACTTTGGAGTATTTTTGAAGGATGCCACAGAATTTTGTTACAGACTAGTGTGAACTCGTGGATGACATCTGTAGCATCTGTACAACAATATCAAATTTTAAAATATTGTCATTTTTGTGTATTTTAAGTTGCTTTAAGAAAAGCCATCAAAGATGCTTGTACTGCTGTCAAATACCAAACACTATATGAGAGAGAATGAATAAAGTTCATGTTTGAAAATATAACTTTGACTTTCCTTCTTCACCCACAGCTTTGACAGTGTTTATGTTTCATAACAATATGTGGTTGAATCATGTCTGGGCAAATCAATCATAGGGCGGTTGGCGGGCTTTTCCTTCCTTTTTTTCATTTTTACGGAAACGAAACTAAAAGCACAAAACAAGCCCTACCAAACATCACATCAGCAGAAGGGTAACGGAAGACAAAAGAAGACTGCAAGAGAGGCGCTGCATGCATCCATTGCTTTGTTTTTACTGTGAGTAACAACTTAATGAACTCAGATTTTTACCAGCACAAAGAAAAACTTAGTTTAAATAGTGTTCGCCAAGGTAAAAACCTGACAACCAGATATAAAAGCCTATGGAGGGACTGCTATCTGTCATGCTTATAATAATAATAATTATTATTATCGTTGTTGTTTTTATTTATGTATTGATTTATTTATTTAAACTATGATGAAAGTAGCCTGGGTCTGTTGGAGAAGATATAGAGATAAAGCTGTGATCACTTCAAATTTGAAAAGCCTTGAAAGAGGCTTTCAAAAGAGAAGTGAGGAAACTCATTTTTAACTCTGAATATACGGTGTTTTTCTGTCATACAGTATATCATTAGACAACTAACCAGAAGGTAAATATACTGGCTGGATTTTGTTGCAGACACACTGCTTTTGGTGCTGCAGGTCTGCAATCAAAGCCAGAGAATTTGGGTAAATGCTAATAACAATAATAATAATAGAAAAAAAGGGGAAGTGATGCCTTACAGTAGGTGTAAGAGGTGCAGCAGCAGCAGCGCATAAAGGGAAGCTTGTCACTTTCACCACCTGAGTCAATGCAGCTTGGCCTTAAAACGCTCAGTGTGCAGTTATTTCTAGAGCGCTTGCAAGCAGACGCAAGCAAAAAGGAAGTTGTCTAGCATCCTCTGTGTCTTTTTTTGTTGTATATTTAATGCAGATACACAGCAAAAATGGACCTCCAGGTTTGCCACTGCTGTGGATGGACCAAAGTGACAACTTACCAGGGCCTGAGAATTCACCAGGGGAAGATGGGATGCACCCCGAAGGGTGTGAGGGTTGCAGAACCTCAACAGAAATACTCGTGGGGCTATGTGGGACATGCAAACACTCAAATAGACCTCAAGCTAGATGTCCGCACCTCTTTCAAGATTGGTAGGTTTTTCAAAAATATTGTATTTTTTGTTAGTTGAAGATCCTTTTCTCTTTCAAAATAAGAAGACACCAACACAAGCAAAGCCTGATCAGTGGAATAGGATGAACAAAAGAAGAATTAGTTAAAGAAATTCCTTGCATTTCTATTCATTCTTTTACTTAAAACTATTTAAAACATTAACATAACACAACATTTGACTCTATAATTATGTCTCAAGAAGAAACAACGCAATATTCAAACCTGAGCCTCCAGGTTTGTCACTGCGGATGGAGCAAACTTACGACGTACCAGGGCTTACGAATTCACCAGGGGAAGATGGGATGCACACCAAAGGGAGCGAGGATCCCCAAAAAAGAGCAGTATGACTGGAAAAATCAGAGGGACGAGATGGATCACTGGAAACATTTGCCTCCTAAGAAGGAAATTGTGAAGAAGGAGGTAAAAGTCGTCTTTTAGGGCAAGTAAATGGGAGACATGAAGCACTTTAACTTTCAACTTTTTCTCAATGTTTCTCCATCTTACAGAATTTTCCAGATCCACCAAGCATGTACAGTTGTGCCAGTGCTGGAGCAACAGCCATATTCAAGGAAGAGTACAAACTAAGTATGTACAAGAATTCAGTAAAATCAAGATTTTTGTACAGCAAAACGAAAAAAATAAAGCTGGAACTGCATTCATCTTTACAGCAGCCTCTGGACATGCACAACAGTCCTCCCAAAGAGCCAAAAACCATCAGCTGCAGGAGTTGCCCACCCTTCCCCAGGTACAACAGAAGCAATTATGATTATCTAACTCTGAAGGGAGTAAACAGGAACATGTAAAAGTAATTAGTATTTTCAGGTGAGCAGACCTGCCAGGAAGCCTTCAGCACCACCATACCCAGAAAACATGTACACACAAAAGGAAAAAAATGAAGCAGCCAGCATTATCACAGGTACTTCATTATTTTAGATTTTAAGTTTTAAATGATGTTTTTCTACTTTAAGTACAAGCATTTGTCTCTCTTAGATGGAAGACAGCGGTGCAATGGCAGGATATCTATATACTGACTATGCAGCACCAGCAATCAGAATCAAGGAGGAGCCAAAATCACGTATGTACATAAAACAATCAAAGACAAGATTTTTTTTTCAAATCAGTCAGAAAAATTAAGAAACCGTGCCAAAAAATGTCTCCTTTTAATTATAGCACTTTCAACTGCACGATCATCTTACCAAAGAACCAAGCAGCCACCAGCCACAGGAATCATCTGCTGCTGTGGCGGTACAATTTCCACCCTTTTTTGTATACAAAAATGTTCCAGCATGTGACCTAAACCACCAGAGTTTGTTGTTGTGTTGACACTTTATTTGTTGAAAAAGTACAATATCACAGGAATCAAAGTGTTACAGTCTTCTGTATTTCAGGTACAACAATCTGTTAGAGCACCTCCAACTCCTCCACCAGTGGAAGCAGCAGTGCTGCCTATGAAGAAAAATAGGAGGGAGCAAATACAGGTACCAAACACACTGTCTGAAGAACACCTTTTTTTTTAAGTGTTTTAGTTATCTGTGACTTTTTTCCCTACAACCACATCTCCAGCACAAGTAATCCCACCTAAAATATACAGTGTGCATTGATTTATTTTATTTTGACACTCAGGATGGAAATGTCTTCTCAACTAACACTAGAACTCCAATAGGTGGTCATTCTGACAGCCATACATTATTTGATTACATTTATAATAAATCAGTATCATATGTATAAATGTGATTCATAATCAATGAAAACATAGAGAAATACATGGATCTGTAATGTTAGCAATCAACTAAATATGCTTGTGGCACATCAGCAGTGGGAAATTATGTCTGTGTAGATTCTCAGTCATCCAGGTCATACTTTCAAACGATGGTTTGAAAGAGGACTGAAAGAGGCTATCTATGTCCACTGTGGACGACCATCATTGAATAGAGGTGGTGGCTTACGATACCAGCTGTCAGCTTCCTACAATACAGCTTAGAGATCCTTTCCAGGTGCCTCAGACCCCACTTACACCTTACTTCAGATGACCTATTAAGGTCACCTGAAGTGACAAGGACTCACAGGTCTCACAGCGGTTTCACAGGAAACCCTTTCTGTTAATGACCCACGAAGCTCCAGAGACTGCCATGACCTGGATGGCTGAGAACCAACACAGGGTGGTCAGCAACCACCTCCAAAGGGGACAACCCCCACTAGGGTTTAAATAAACTCCAGTCAGAATACCAGGAATGACACTTTGCCCATCAACAGCAAGTGGGAGCTATCAGGGATCAAAAAGCATCTGAGGTCACCAAATGATGCATATGATCAGTATGACTGCATGGCCATGACCATCTTAAGTTGAATGGTAACATTACAGATCCATGTATTCTTTGGTCTTTTATTGATTATTGTATTTATGTAAATAATGTATTGTGGTTAGAATGACCAACTATGGGAGTTCTAGGTAGAAACACTGATAACTCTCTTGTGTCACAATGTCACAATGCTAAAATACAATATACATACATTTAGGAAAAAATTAATGGGTTTAACAAAGATATTACACTGCAAAATTTAAAAAAGTTCAAAATGACCACCTTGGGACTCCTAGTGTTAGTGTAAATGGAATCCTTATTTTTCAGGTGACTGGACCTGTCAGGGAGCCTTCAGCACCACTGTATCCAAGCAATGTGGTCAGGCCCAAGAAGAAAAAAATAAAGCAGCAAACACTATCACAGGTACTTCACTGTTTTTGCAAGTTAAGACTGAAGTTATTATTTAAAACTAAATGACTTTTTGTCTCTCTTAGATGGAAGACCGCAGTGCAATGGCAGGATATCTGAGTGTTGACTGCTATACTGACTCTGCAGAACCAGCAACAAAAATCAAAGAGATGCCAAAATCACGTATGTACAAAACAAACAATTAAAGACATTTTTTTAAAGCAGTCAGAAAAATCAAGAAACCATGCCAAAAATGTCTCCTTTTAACTATAGCACTTGCAAATCCACGATCATCTTTCCAAAGAACCAGCAGCCACCAGCCACAGGAATCCTCCACTCCTGTAGCGGTACGATTCCACCCTTTTCTTGTATAGAAAAAATGTTCCAGCATGTGACAGCCACCAAAGTTTGTTGTTGTGTTGACACTTTATTTATTTGTTGAAAGAGTACAATATCACAGGAATCAAAGTGTTACAGTCTTCTGTGTTTCAGGTACAACAATCTGTTAGAGCACCTCCAACTCCTCCACCAGTGGAAGCAGCAGTGCTGCCTATGAAGAAGAAAAGGAGGTCGCAAACACAGGTACCAAACACACTGTCTGAAGAACACCTTTTTTTTAAGTGTTTTAGTTATCTGTGACTTTTTTCAACAACCACATGTCCAGTACCAGTAATCCCACTAAAAATACACAGTGTGCCTTGATTTATTTTAATTTTTTGAGACTCAGGATGGAAATGTCTACTCAACTAACTTTAAAGTGTAAATATAATTTATATTTTCAGGTGACTGAACCTCCCAGGGAGCCTTCAGCTCCACCATACCCAGGAAACACGCACACACAAAAGGAGAAAACAGTAGAGCAGCCAGCATTATCACAGGTACTTCATTATTTTAGATTTTAAGTTTTAAATTATGTTTTTCTGCCTTAAGTGACTGTTTGTCTCTCTTAGACAGAAGACAGTACAACATTGCAGGGCTCTTTAAAATAATAATAATATTAATAATGATGTAAATACAAATGCATGCCATCAGCAGCCACAGGCCAGCATGTCAAACATGAATCCAAATCAATACAGTCCTTTCAGCTTGTGACATATATTAGAAATATTGTTTTATTCATTCAGTTCATTTCTGCTTGTTTTGAAAATCCCTCTGAATTTATTCAATCTTATTGATTAATCCTTCAGGGGACCAAATCAGCCCACGATCATCCACCATCTCCACCTCCAGTCCCGCTGAAGAAGAACTCAGCTTTATTTAAGGAAATGTTGGAGAGGTCTAAAACAGAATTACAGCCAAGAGTTCAGATGATGGAAGGGAAAACTTGTGAAATCAGACCAGCAGAGACAGACTGCAGACCAGAGGTAAACAGCTAACATGCTCTTCTTTTGGATGTCACTTTCATTTCATTCACTGAAGAAAGCTGCATCATGTTTTTATCACTGGCAACTAAGCAAAGTCATTCAGGCTGTTGTACGTGTAAACATGTAAACAAATGTCACCGTTAGATTCTCTGAAATATCTCAAATATTAACAGCAGTCCTCTGGTTTTTTGACAGAGCGTCCCAGATTTAACAAACACAAACAGCCAAACAGGTTCTGCAGCAGCAGACGTGTCACCAAAGGAGAATCCAACACTGTGTATGTAACTGTATGATTCAGTCAATCAAATTCATGCTGAATGATTCAGAAAAGGAAGCTGTTGCATTTGTGTTTGCAGTGAATGAAGCTGCAGAGGCTGAAGGGTCCACCGGCATGAAGGTACAGAGTCTTTAACATCTTTCACCAAACCATGAAACTCTTCTCTCTTACTCATAGTTCCGACACGTGGAGAGTTTATTGATGTTACTGTTTGAGTCTGGCTTTCACTGTGTGCGTGCTTCAGGTGAAAGAACTAGCCCGCAGGTTTTCAACTACTACAGCCAGTGAGACAGTGATCCCACCCAAGGAGAAACACAAAGCACACCAGAAACTGTCTCAGGTAGCAGACCTTTGTAAATACTGTGTTATGTCCCTGGCCTAAGGGTAACCCAGACATAATGCAAGGCACAACTCCCCACTCCAAGTTTAGTTTATTCATGTTGGAGGTCAGCAATGCCAAAATAACAGACTAAAGCCTAAGGTCCCTGCTCTTCCCTGACAGAAAATAAAAGGCAAACCAATCACAATTCATCACACAGCATTTAGCGCGACTTTTAACTGTCTTCTTTGTCCATACTTCAATTATACTTTCATTCATTTTACAGTAAAAAGCCTTAAATAATTAATGTTAACTAGAGCTCATTTTTTTTCCTTTAACCTGACAGAATTCAGCAGAACCAGCACAGATAAGCAGCTGTGCCGACTCTACAGCATCAGCCATAATCAGGGAAGGATGCAAATCACGTATGTAGAAGGCTATAATTTATTCAGAATTAGATTTTCAATAGAAATTTAAGAAGTTAAAGCTGGAACTGTCATATTCTTTACAGCCACTTCTGCATTTGCACAGCGCTCCTCCCAAAGAGCCAATAACTCAAAGTCAGACCATCAGGTCCAGGAGTTCTCCACTGTTTCACAGGTACAACAGATTTCTTAATAGTTATCTAACTTTATAGTGAATAAACAGTAACGTGTAAATATAATTTATATTTTCAGGTGACTGGGCCTTCCACTGAGCCTTCAGCACCACCATACCCAGGAAACATGCACACACAAAAGGAGAAAACAGTAGAGCAGCCAACATTATCACAGGTACTTCATCATTTTAGATTTTAAGTTTTAAATTATGTTTTTCCACCTTAAGTGACTGTTTGTCTCTCTTAGACAGAAGACAGCAGTGCAATGGCAGGATATCTGAGCACTGAGCAATCTGCAGACTGTGCAACAACAGCAACCAAAATGAAGGAGAAGCCAAAATCACGTATGTACAAAGAATTAAAGTTTATTCAAGATGGGATTTTTTTTTTAATTTGTCTGAACCAAAAATCTCCTTTCCATCAAAGCTCTCACAACTCCACAACCATCTTTCCAAGGAGCCGCCAGCAGCCAGCAGCAGGAATTCTCCTCTGGTGTGCAGGTATGTTACTGGGAATCTCTAAAAATGTTCCAGCTTGTGTCATAAACCATAGTTTGTTGTCGTGCAGCACTGTGTTTCTGTTCTAGGTGAAAGGACCTGTGAGAGAAGCTCCAAGTACTCTCCAACTGGAAGCTGCAGTAATGCCTAAAGAGACAAACAGGGAGGATCAAACGCAGGTACCAAACTGACTGTTTGAAGCAGACCGTCTGTTTCAGTGCTTGGTCATGTTTTGTTATTAGCAGTCAACATTATGGTCCAGTTACTGAGTGATTAACATCTTTCAGTTAATGAGTTTGGCCAGTGACCATCCAGCAGCCGCACTCCCAGAAGCAGCAGGCCAAGTTGAGGAAAAGCAGAGAGAGAATCCAACATTTCCACAGGTTCTGCAGTTTAACACAGTAGACTGACAGCAGTATGGAACACTCACTGTTGCCAATGGGTAGCTACTATAATAAGGCTGCATGACAACCACTCTAATATACACTGCTCAAAAAATTAAGGGAACACTCAAATAACACATCCTAGATATGAATGAATGAAATATTCTCATTTAATACTTTGTTCTGTACAAAGTTGAATGTGCTGACAACAAAATCATACAAAAATCATCAATGGAAATCAAATTTATTAACCAATGGAGGCCTGGATTTGGAGTCACACACAACATTAAAGTGGAAAAACACACTACAGGCTGATCCAACTTTGATGTAATGTTCTTAAAACAAGTTAAAATGAGGCTCAGTATTGTGTGTGGCCTCCACGTGCCTGTATGACCTCCCTACAATGCCTGGGCATGCTCCTGATGAGGTGGCGGATGGTCTCCTGAGGGATCTCCTCCCAGACCTGGACTAAAGCATCCGCCAACTCCTGGACAGTCTGTGGTGCAACGTGACGTTGGTGGATGGAGCGAGACATGATGTCCCAGATGTGCTCAATCAGATTCAGGTCTGGGGAACAGGCGGGCCAGTCCATAGCTTCAATGCCTTCATCTTGCAGGAACTGCTGACACACTCCAGCCACATGAGGTCTAGCATTGTCCTGCATTAGGAGGAACCCAGGGCCAACCGCACCAGCATATGGTCTCACAAGGGGTCTGAGGATCTCATCTCGGTACCTAATGGCAGTCATGCTACCTCTGGCGAGCACATGGAGGGCTGTGTGGCCCTCCAAAGAAATGCCACCGCACACCATTACTGACCCACTGCCAAACCGGTCATGCTGAAGGATGTTGCAGGCAGCAGATCGCTCTCCACGGCGTCTCCAGACTCTGTCACGTCTGTCACATGTGCTCAGTGTGAACCTGCTTTCATCTGTGAAGAGCACAGGGCGCCAGCGATGAATTTGCCAATCCTGGTGTTCTCTGGCAAATGCCAAGCGTCCTGCACAGTCTTGGGCTGTGAGCACAACCCCCATCTGTGGACGTCGGGCCCTCATACCATCCTCATGGAGTCGGTTTCTAACCGTTTGTGCAGACACATGCACATTTGTGGCCTGCTGGAGGTCATTTTGCAGGGCTCTGGCAGTGCTCCTCCTGTTCCTCCTTGCACAAAGGTGGAGGTAGCGGTCCTGCTGCTGGGTTGTTGCCCTCCTACGGCCTCCTCCACGTCTCCTGGTGTACTGGCCTGTCTCCTGGTAGCGCCTCCAACCTCTGGACACTACGCTGAGAGACACAGCAAACCTTCTTGCCACACCTCGCATTGATGTGCAATCCTGGATGAGCTGCACTACCTGAGCCACTTGTGTGGGTTGTAGAGTCCGTCTCATGCTACCACGAGTGTGAAAGCACCACCAACATACAAAAGTGAACAAAACATCAGCCAGAAAGCATAGGTACTGAGAAGTGGTCTGTAGTCCCCACCTGCAGAACCACTCCTTTATTGAGTGTGTCATACTAACTGCCAATAATTTCCACCTGTTGTCTATTCCATTTGCACAACAGCATGTGAAATTGATTGTCAATCAGTGTTGCTTCCTAAGTGGACAGTTTGATTTCACAGAAGTTTGATTTACTTGGAGTTATATTGTGTTGTTTAAGTGTTCCCTTTATTTTTTTGAGCAGTGTAAAACAAGAGTCTTAAAAATGAGGCAGCCGAGGCTGAGACTGACTGTGTCTTTTCCCTACATCTTTCACAACATTGCAGGGCGCTTTTAAAAAAAATGCAAATACAAATGCATCAGCAGCCACAGGCCAGAAATATTGTTTTATTCATTCAGTTCATTTCTGCTTGTTTTGAAAATCCCTCTGAATTTATTCAATCTTATTGATTAATCCTTCAGGGGACCAAATCAGCCCACGATCATCCACCATCTCCACCTCCAGTCCCGCCGAAGAAGAACTCAGCTTTATTTAAGGAAATGTTGGAGAGGTCTAAAACAGAATTACAGCCAAGAGTTCAGATGATGGAAGGGAAAACTTGTGAAATCAGACCAGCAGAGACAGACTGCAGACCAAAGGTAAACAGCTAACATGCTCTTCTTTTGGATGTCATTATCATTTCATTCACTGAAGAAAGCTGTAGCATGTTTTTATCACTGGCAACTAAGCAAAGTCATTCAGGCTGTTGTACGTGTAAACATGTAAACAAATGTCACCGTTAGATTCTCTGAAATATCTCAAATATTAACAGCAGTCCTCTGGTTTTTTGACAGAGCGTCCCAGATTTAACAAACTCAAACAGCCAAACAGGTTCTGCAGCAGCAGACGTGTCACCAAAGGAGAATCCAACACTGTGTATGTAACTGTATGATTCAGTCAATCAAATTCATGCTGAATGATTCAGAAAAGGAAGCTGTTGCATTTGTGTTTGCAGTGAATGAAGCTGCAGAGGCTGAAGGGTCCACCGGCATGAAGGTACAGAGTCTCAAACATCTCTCACCAAACCATGAAATTCTTCTCTCTTGCTCGCAGTCCCGACACGTGGAGAGTTTATTGATGTTACTGTTTGAGTCTGGCTTTCACTGTGTGCGTGTTTCAGGTTAAAGAACTAGCCCGCAGGTTTTCAACTACTACAGCCAGTGAGACAGTGATCCCACCCAAGGAGAAACACAAAGCACACCAGAAACTGTCTCAGGTAGCAGACCTTTGTAAATACTGTGTTATGTCCCTGGCCTAAGGGTAACCCAGACATAATGCAAGGCACAACTCCCCACTCCAAGTTTAGTTTATTCATGTTGGAGGTCAGCAATGCCAAAATAACAGACTAAAGCTTTTAGAGATCCCTGCTCTTCCCTGACAGAAAATAAAAGGCAAACCGATCACAATTCATATCCAACCAACAAAAGAAGAGAAAAATTATTTTAACAAAAAAGGGCTCCTCACTCCTACTGAGCTGCCGCAAAGTGTTCAATATATATAGCCGTTCAATATTTGCAATTCACTGTTCACAGGGGATATTAAGAAAATGCTCTCAGCTCACAAATATTTCAGAATTTGCAGCTCAGATCCACCAATCAATTCCTCTCTTTTACTCAGGCTTTTCATACAAACACTCAGAGTTGCGCTCAAACAGCTGGCTCTTTCTTGGGTGCAGAGAAGGTGGGGGGGGGCGTAGGTGCCTGCAGGCTGGAGGTTAAAAGGCTGCAGTCCATCCAACATGCACCCAGCCAATCAGCACACGCATATACACCCACACACACATCTGGGAAGGAGGAAGAAACCTGCACACACCCACATGCACACTAATGGGAGGAGCCAAATATGTAAACAAATATGGGATATGATAATGCATTATAACATCTGTTTTTCACCTTACCGTGGTGTGGCCAGATGGCAAATTCTTGCTAGAATACAGAAAATCTTGAATCTTGAATCAGTTTTATAATATATTTCCCACTCTTTGTCACCCACTGTGAATCATTTGTTATTGTGTGATGCTGGATATCTTTCAGGTGAAGCTACTGACTCAAAGGTTTTCAGCCATTTCTGCCCAGGAAACAGCAGCCGGAGCAAAAGCGAAACTTAGAGAGGAACAAAAACGCTCACAGGTGCAGTCTATCAGTGGAAATATCACTTGGCTCTTCAGCACTTTGGTCCAGTCTGAAGAAACTAAATAATTCATGAGTGTGTCCTGTTTTAGTTTCAAACTGCTGGTAGAGCAAAATATAACATTTGAATATTTTATGTTGTTTTTTTCCCTCTAATGCAGGACTCAGCTTTGTACACACTCTTTATTTTCAGCACACACAAACATTAGTAACTGGCAACAGTTGCCACATTTGCTGTGCCCGACTACAGGCTGCGCTCTCTATTTCTCTCGCTCACGGCAAAAACTCTGGTTTCTTGCTGACTAGCATGCAGCTCACACTGCAGCTCCTCTGGATTTGTATCTTTCTCCAGGTCTGGGCGCACTGCCTAATAAGCAGAGTTTGATTAGGCAACACACAGCCAGTGTGCCAATTACTCCACCTACTCTCTGCACCGCACTGCACCATTCCTCCTCCTGCAGCCGAGCCAGATTCGTGCCCCTACAAAAGTTAGCTAGTTAATATAGAACAAATTCACCAGATTAATTGATCATGAAGCCAACGAGGGTTAAATATATCTCATGAGACAATAACAGGAAGCAGGAATCAGTTAAATGTTTCATGTGTTATCAACTATTATTCATGTTTTCTGACAGATGTTGACAGATTCAACACGTGATGTCACCAAAATCAATTCTGCAGCAACAAGAGCAACACTGGAGAAGGGTCCCGAATTATGTATGTCACAATATGAGAAAATTGCTATGAAAAAAATCAATGAAAACTGTGCCTGACAGTGACTATTATCTTTTCTGCAGCATGTGAAAATGCACAGTTCTCCTCTGGTTTGAAGGTAGGACTTCCTGCCCATCAAAACATCTAACACACATTCAGCCAGACTATACTGTTTGCTTTATTGGAACCAGTGCACTTGAATGTTTATTTATTTTCAGGAGAGGTTTCATGTGTGTTATATATTTATTTATTTGGGGCCCAGCTTTTGTTTAGTGCTTCATATGTTTTAGGTGAAGGATCTGGCCCGGATGTTTTCAGCCAGCGCGACACAGGAAAATGCAATCGAACCAAAAGAGAAACAAAGAGAAGAACAGAAACCTGAACAACGGGTAAACCAGTAAATCTGATTTAGAAAGTAGAAAACACAATGTGTTATGTAGAGGTGAGAAGTTAGAAAGATGTTAAATCAGGAAGTGTTTGTTTTTCTTCTGGGGATATTCTAACCAAACTATTAATTTTTTGGTTAACGCAACCACCTCTGCCGGGCTACACTTTGTTTTTAAGAAATTCCTGTTTTGCCCATCATTTTTGAAATGAGGTCAGAAAGCCAGTCAAGAAAGGAAAGTCAAAACACTTCACTATTAAAGTTTCAAACAAAATGTGGGAACACAGTTGTTGACTTCATCAAAAACTGACTGAGGAATTTAAAGAGCGCTAAAAGTTCTTTGGGGATGGTGCAGCGGTGCAGAGGTTAGCAGAAGGTTTCTAGGTCTAACCTTCTTCTCTACTGGGGCCTTTCTGTGTGGGGCTTACATGTCTCCTTTATCCTGACAATTTGATGTTGGATAAGAAGCAAAGGGGATGGATGGATGAGAGTCAGTTTTCTCATCACTGTAATCTTTAGCTCATGCCACTCATTAACACTGCAGGATTCAAAGATGGTAGAATTCACCTTGGGCATCCATGTCTACAGACTACTTGCATCTTTGAATTTATCAAACTGAAGGCTTCTTAAGCAGCTTTTAGAACACGAATTAGATTTTTATTGTATCTCTTCCAACTTCCAACATGTTTGGTCACAACAATTTTTGTAATTGACCACAAAGTGGGTGTTTGCTTGGTAATTGATAGAAGATACTCATTTAGCCTGGAAAAAGAGTTTGTTGCTCT